>PVIC010056345.1:0-10974 GCA_004025085.1 Thryonomys swinderianus
GTTACCCGGATTGAACTCAGGACCCTGCGCCTGCAAGGCAGGCGCCAGAACCACTGAGCTAAATCTCCGGCCCTCCTCCTAACTTCTTTTATCTTTATTTAATTCTTTATTTTATTTAACCCCATTAAATGAGGTGAAGCAGTCCTTAGCAGTAGAGGGAAAGGGCAGAAATTTCTATACCAATATCACTCATGTTGATGGCCTTTCTCTCACTAAGTGAGAGTGATTAGACCATACGTGATGTTTGCTGTTGCTGCTCTACTGGTTCTGGCTAAGAGCTGGTTATTTTTTCCAATTTCTATGATTTATTAGTATATATAATGATTATATTCCTCCTGGGGAGTTGGTACTGTGCATAACACATCTTCATTCTGTTTTCATCCCCTTCCCCTCTCTTCCCTCTCCTTTCCCTCTCTTCGTCCCCTGCCCTTTTGCTAAAGATCTATCTCCCTAATTTCTGTTGTCTATCTTTTATTTTGATCTTTACATTTGAGGTTTTTATATAAGGGAAACTATGTGATATTTAAACTTATATCTGACTTACTTCACTAAACATTACAGCCTCAAAGTACATCCATTTTCCTACAAATGACTCAAGTTTACCCTTTATGGTAGTTTTCCATTGTACATAAATATAGTGCGTAAATTGTACATAAATATATTCATCCATTTGTTGATGGGTATATAGGCTGCCCCCAAGATTTAGCTGTTAGAATTGTGCTAGTGGTATTTTGAATAAGACTGCATAAAATCTACATCAGTTTCAGGAGTACAGTCATTTTGATTATATTGGTTCTGTATATCCAAATGTTAAAACAGAAACATTGAAAGTGTTGGAAAAATAGGTATAACTCTTGGAAGACATAGGCATAGGCCAAGCCTTTGTAAATAGAATGAACCCCAATGATACAAAGAATAATACCAGGAATTAGCAGATGAATCATATCAAATTAAAAAGCCCCTGAACAGCAAAGGAAACGTCCATCAGAGAGAAGAGACAACCTACAGAATGGAAAAAAAAATTTGCCAGCTATTCCTGAGACAGGACTAACGTATGGAGCAGTGGTAGTAAACCTATGGCATGCACGTTCTCTTAAAGACAAAAGATGTTAATGTATCAGTTTTTCTAAACTAAAACCTCGATATTCAAGTCTAATTATAGTTTTTTAAAAAAAGATTCATATCACAGTGACATATGTGCACCCATGTTCATAGCAGCTCAGTTTGTGATAGCTCAATCTTGGAAACAACCCAGATGCCCATCAGCTGGAGACTGGATAAAGAAGAAGTGGTTTTTCTATAAAATGGAGTATTACTCCATTTTATAAAGAATGACAAGTTTGAGTCATTTATATTCAAATGGATGTACCTTCAGGACATACTCATAAGTGAAATAAATAGTCACAGATTTGTAAATGTCATATCTTTTCTCTAGTATGAGAAACTGAATATGTATATGAGCTCTAGAATATATGGTAGATATTGTAAAATAGAAAATATTAAAAGGAAAATGAGGTGTAGGGGTAATGGGAAGAAAAAATATGTTGGTAATAAAAAAAAGGGAAACAAAGCTTGTATTTTTTGGTGTTTTGAGACAGAATCTCGCTTTGTAGTTCGGCTGGCCCTGAGCTCACTATGTAGCCCAGGCAAGCCTGGAACTCAGCAATCCTCCTGCCTGCGCCTCCCGAGTGCTGGGATGACAGGCCTGAGCCACCACGCCTGGGATCGCACTCAGGACCTTGCACTTCAAGGCAGACGCTGAAACCAGTGAGCTAAATCCCCAGTCCAGTATTCTTATTTTTTGATAAATAAGTGGATTTTGAATTGCAGTTTGGGTACTTGTCTCTAAAGAGTGCATCATCACTGATCTAGAATATGTAAAGAATTCAAAGAATTAGACTCCCTAAAATAAAAGACCCGTTCAAAAACTGGGCAACTGAAATGACTAGACACTTCTCAGAAAAAATACAAATAGCCAGTAAATACATGACAAATATATTAGAGAAAGGCAAATTAAAACTACATTGAATTGCACTGGTATAAAATGGGCACACGTGTATCACTATAACATGATGTTGTTAACTCTTTCAGATGACACCTAGAAGGGGAGTAGCTCTATAGGCAACCTGAGGAGCTTGGTCCCTTCCTCTCTGAGAGTCCAACAGCTAAGCCTCTGCGGAGACTGCCAGAGGTGGGAGGGAGCATCTTTGCTTCACTTCATGTTGTACACCTTGTAGAATTCGGGGTAGTAATGGAAGCCGACAGCGCCTTGATGTAGATAAGATTTTTTTTTAC
Source organism: Thryonomys swinderianus (assembly GCA_004025085.1). NCBI lineage: Eukaryota > Metazoa > Chordata > Mammalia > Rodentia > Thryonomyidae > Thryonomys > Thryonomys swinderianus. Next base: position 2,296 of record PVIC010056345.1, read on the forward strand.
CTGACAACTCCTCTTACCTACTCTCATAGCATTGGGCTGGCCTGGATTCTGTGATTTCCTTTTGGGTAGGAGATAGGAGGCCAGGGACACACATTCTCATCATCTCTCCCCCGCTGGTTGCCGTCCCCAGGTGCCCTGGAGTCAGCCAGAGCAGGCTTTCGGGCATAGCACCAGGCATGCCTCACTACCCTGGCTTTCACGTGTGTGACACATCTGTAAGACGTAAAACTGCATTTAGAACATGGATTGGGAAAATATGAAAAAACTGAGTTCAGAATGAAAATATTTGAAGTATTGATTTCCAGCAGGGGAATTTCTAGACCCAATGTATAAATTTCAGGTTTGTCTATTGCCAAAACTCCTAGGTAAATTGCTTTGTAAATAAGCGTATTGATTTTTTTTCTTATGTTAAAGGAACAATTTCCTATCTTCTCACCATATTGCACAACTTTTGTTAAGTGTTCAGTTCTGTTTAAATCATTAAGTGACCCAGAATCCTGTTTCTCTGGAGACAGCTAAAGGCAAGTGATTGGTAGTAAGGCACAACTGTCTACACTTCCTGTTTCCATAGTGACAGCCCAGTGACTAGCCTACCCAAAGCAAAGCTCTCTGTGGGGGAGTATTTCCAGACAGAAACTGCACAGGAGAAGTGAGGCCTTCATCTAGTGGTGAGCAGAGTGGCACACACTCTCCTGTCAGTGAAAAGCTGCCAAGTGGTTACCCGGAGGAGAATCAGAATTAGGGCAAGGAGTACTAATGCCAAGAATAGGTGCAGAATGTGTTATAGTGTGGAGCATGCAGGATCTCCATGGACTGTCGGACTCTTGAAATGTCCAGCTTGTGCTGAATACTTCAAGTTTGCTCAGGAACAAACTTCAGAGGCGCCTTAACTTAGTGTGACTTAGAGACACAGTAAAGTGTACAGATTCTATGAGATTGGACAGTTCCATCTTTCCTCATTCTTGATTTGCATCACTTACTGTTTTTGTCCATCATTGTTACTAAGATGGAAGATACGTCTTATGTAAGCAGAGCCACAACTTAGTGTGCTCTCAAGAAAAAGAAAAAAATCAGGTTTATTCTCTAATTGGTTGTGACTTCTGCTCAGCTATGAAGTTGGCCGCCAAGTAGACATCCCTACATTTAGCAAAATGTGTATCTGGATTCAGTCTTCCCCTGGGTATTTTATCTGACGTGAAAGGACTGTCAACATTTCTAAGTCTGTTCCCCAGTGGGCCTGCGTGTCTTCTGGAGAAGCCTTTCAGCTCTGAAACTCCAGGATGGCCGTGGCTACCTCTAGCTCTGATCCTCTCTGTGTCTGGCCCGCTGCGCACTTGACACTAGGGTGGCCGCTCTCTTCACCCCTTAATCAGGGGACCGTAACACTGAGCATCTTCCCGATTCTCCCAAAGGTTATCTCCCTCCCTTCCCAGCTCCTTCCTCCCCTCAAAAGAATTTAAAGCTGTTTGCAGCTTCATTTGTTCATTTTACTTTCTGGTTTTCTCTTCTTGTTAATTATACCATTGCCATGGTATTTTAACTAGAAATCATAGAATATTTGTGAGGTATTTCGCTTATGTATAGTTAATCCAAGTGGAGTCATTCTGCTTATTCTTCCTTTGCGGTTAATGACTCTCAGTTTTACTCTCTTGCATGATTGGTCTTCCATCTAAACTTTTTTCTCCCTGTGTTTTGGAGGGGGATTTTGGTTTTTGGTTTTTTGAGACAGGGTCTCTCTATGTGGATCTCAGGCTGGCCTATTACTTACTATATGGAGCCCAGGCAGGCCTTGAACTCACTGCCATCCTCCTGCCTCAGCCTCAGGAATGCTAGGATTTCAGCCATGTGCCACCATGCCTGGCTTCTCTTTTTGATTATTCTGATGTCCTCATCTGTCCATCCATCCAAATATTTGTTATTTCTACTATTTTTTAGGACATCTGTTAAATGTCAGAAACAAACACCACGTATGTGCAGCTTAAGGATCTTCCGGTCCAGTGGGGAGACAAAGATTCAAAAAGTGATTTTAATTCAGCTTTTCACATGAATGTTCTTTGAGTCCTTGGCTAGGGACCCTAGATTATGGGGCCTGAAATAAAGGAAGTCAGTTTAAAACTAAGGATTCAGCAAGAATAAAAATATCACTTGCCAGGGAATGAGGGAGACAAAATTTTATATGAGGGCCAGAGGGTTAGCTCAGTGGTTCCGGTGCCTGCCTCGCAAGCGCAAGGTCCTGAGTTCGATCCCCGGTAACCACATACAATGCTAGGTGTGGAGACTCACGCCCACCAGCAATCAATACCACATACTACAGTGCGGGGCGTGGTGGCTCACGCCTATCATCCCAGCACTCGGGAGGCAGAGACAGGAGGATTGCTGAGTTCGCAGCGGCTTGCCTGGGAACCATAAGAGCTCAGGGCCAGCCTGAACTACAAAGCGAGACCCTGTCTCAAAAGCATTAAAAAAAAAATTTTTTTATATGAATCGCTAGTTGAGTTGGTGATTATGAAACAATTCAAAACACAAGTTTAGAGTTACAGAGTTTTAAAATATTTCTGTGAAATAGTAAGAAATTAATTTGCTTATCTAACATATACTTGAAAAGCACTGGGATAATTTAGTGATCAAGACAGATAAATTGCTGTTCTCCAAGAGCACCTGGTCTAGTAGGAGGAGCAGGGTGGTGGGTGCCTCTGGGAACGTGTCCTACCCGATGTAAAGAAGTCCATGGGGTCTAACAGCCAGAGGTGTAACAGCATTGTGGAGAATGTGCCAGAGAGCTCAAACCTGAGGGATGAGTCTTATCCATGCAATCCATTCATTTTATAGATAAGAAGACTAAATCTTTGGGAAACTGGCTTATGTGAAACAAATCAGTGGAAACCAGGCCTGCGACACCGACACCGGCCTTGAGTCTCTTAGGTGCTTTGTTATTTCCTGTCCCTTGCCTTGATTCCGGATTTGCCGAGTGCAGTATCTTAAATCTTCTTCCTTCATAGAACAAAGCAGGTTTTGAGAAGTAGTCATCATTTTAAACCTGCTGACAAGGCTGACACCTATCTTAAAATGGGGGAATTGCATTTAGACTTCTAATCACTGCAAGTATACAGTGGAGGTTCATTTTGAAATTACCTGTACTCGCCTATGCTCCTGCCACCCTGAACACGCCTCATCTCATTTGAAACTACACATACTTTCAAATTATAATGAAAATTAAAATCTGAGAATTCTATGATAATTTTAGTAAGTAGCCTAACTCAAGAGAATTAAAATTATTACGATTTTGGAATACCCTAGAGCTATTTAAAAATATTCTTGGAACAAATTTTCTTATGCATGTAACAAAGCATAATTTATTGACTGCCATACATTTCTGGCATACAATGAATTCAAGTACTTTCTACTGTAATAACTTGTACAAATGAACATAATAAAAATCAGTTGATGTACAACATTTTTGGTGAAAGGAATTTTAAAATTAAGAGGCTCAAGAACAGCCTTGCTTGGAATTAACTTTGTAAATCTAGAAGAGTTGGTTGACATTCTCATGGGTTTATTTTTAATTATATATGAATAATAAATTACCAGGATAATATAGCTATTATTATATCTTTACCAGATAAATGTTAAGTAGGCTTATCTAGATATTTGTTATGATAATTTAAATTTAGATGCAAATGCTTTAATTTTTGAGTCATTCTTTTCATTTAAATGCAGTTTAATATTTGCATTACATAAAGTATAATAGCTGATGCCGGAAGCTATCCCCTTGATTAGCCTTTCTTACCTGAAAGAAAATAATAATCTGTAAATATATTACTCTTTTTTTTTAGAAACAACACAAGAAACAAACATCTTTTTCCATTTTTTTCTGTATTTTTATCTGTCTTTACATCTGGCAGTCAAACTTTCCATTTCCCTAACACCTGTATATTCTTTTTTAAAATGGATTTTATTTTATCCTATTCCCCCTGTCAAGCCCCCTCCCTCCCTTTATACAAAAGCTTTATTTCCGTTTTTTTCCTCTATTTTCACTTTTTTCTTATCCCTTCCCATTTGAGCACTTTCTTCCCATTTCCCAACATTCATTATATTTCCCTGTTTCCCCAACATTCCCTATTTCCACTTTCAGTTGCTTATACCAGAGAAATAATGACACCTGTATATTCTTAACTTTATTTGCTAGTAGTAACTACGCATAAAACAAATTGTTAAGGATTTACTAGATATGTCAGTACAACACAGTCCACAAATAGAAGAAAAAGTAATTTATGAAATGAACCCTGTATAAGAGCTGTCCCTTCGTGTTTTTCACTTGTTGGCTTTTCGTAGCAGGAGCTGATCCTGTGTCATTTTTCTCTCTCAAGGTCCCGCAGTGGTGTGCTGAATATTGCCTCTCCGTCCACTACCAGCACGGGGGTGTGATATGCACACAGGTGCACAAGCAGACTGCAGTGCAGCTCGCCCTGCGGGTAGCAGACGAAATGGATGTTAACATTGGTCATGAAGTTGGCTATGTGATCCCTTTTGAAAACTGCTGTACCAGTGAAACAATTCTGAGGTGAGTTTTTGGAGGCTTCATCTATTGCCCTGTGACTCTTTACTCGGGTTCTGTAATCCTCAGACAGCACTGTTCTTGCCTTCTAATGATAAGCATCTGTGAGATGATAATAACCATCTCTGTGTCTAGCCTGACATATACTGGTTGTTTTCCCGCGAGGGCATTCTTAGAGAGTCCTTGTCTAAACTTCCTCCATAATTCTCAGGAAAAACTTCAGCTCTTTTTACCTCGAAGAAACTTCAAGCTTTTCCTGGTAGATGGGTCCACATCACTGCCTGTGTGCCAGCCCTGCTAACACTTGCCATTCTTGGTCTCTACACCACCATAGCGCTGTGCCTTTATACCTGCCCTCACCTGTGTGTGCTGTGCCTCTCCTGGGCTCACCAGTCCCTCTTCATCCCTCAAAACTCACTGCAAGAGTTGCCCACTTCAGGAAGGCTTCCTTGCTTCCACCAAGTCTGACCTGGAAGATTTTTGCTGGGCTTCTGAGAGTCTTGCTATCAGCTTCCATCATGGATGTTTAGATGTTTTTCCTGCTGTGCTTTTCAGTCGTAAGGGTTCCACAGGGCCTTCTCTGTGGCTACTGCAAGTTGTGGTATTTTTTTGTGTTTTCACTTCATTGTGAGTTGGACAAGATCTTCTAAAAGCTTGATACAAAGAAGAAAAAAGACAGGAAATGGGAAAATTGAAAAAGTCACTGCCCTGAGCTGTGCACATCCACCGTTTTGTTTTTTATTTCGTTGAGTTTTGGGGTTTTTTGGTACCAGGGATCCAACTTGGGCCCTTGAGCTTCCAAGGTAAGCGTGGTATCACTTGAGCTAAATCCCTGACCCCTCAAAAGCAGTGCTGGTGTTTGCTCAGCACCTCAAGAAAGTGGTGATATGGGAATATGGCGCAGTGGTAGAGCACTTGCTGAGCTTGTGTGAAGCTCTAGATTCAGTCCCCAGGATCCAAAATAAATACATAAATCAAGCAAGCAAGAAAGACAGAGGTTGAATCTGCTGTAGCTAGAGGTGACCACTCACAAGTTCAGCTGGCTCAAATGCTGTCTGCCCCTGCAGAAGCTGAATAGATGAATACTGCTGATCTGAGGGTCAGTGTATCTACATGTCTGTAACTCATTTGTGTAGCACACCAGTGTGCTACAAGACCAAATGTGGAAAGATCGGTTTCAGAATAAAGGCATAAGGATGGCTTTCTGTACACAGTATGCTCGCTTCCTGACTTGCTTGTTCCTTGGAGGTTACTTGGCAGATGTGACAGTTAAAGGAAGGAGTACTGCCCGGGTCCTGCTAGCTGCTGCAGATTCTGGTGTGACCTTGTGTCCTTTCAGAATCCTCGTAAGACTCACTTGGTTTGTGATAAGCTGATTTCCCTCAATATCTTAGCTTTAGAAAGAGAAGGCATTTGTCTTCAGGCTAGTGTCAAACCTTAGGAAGTCTTTAGACCAAGAGCATTCACTTGAGCTTCATGAGGAAGTAATACGGCTTTGTAATATAACCATGATGTCCCGGGGTCACTGAGTGAGACTGTATTTATAAGTTACCTATTATGTAAGTGGTGCGCTGGCAGTACAAAAGAAATATAAGGACCTTCCTGCTTCTGAAGAACTCAACACTAGTTGAAGACTTGAACAGAATGGGGGTAACAGCTCTGAAAGGAGAGTGGGTCTGTAAGTTTAGCAGATAACATCGTTTCTACATTTCATTTCATTTCAGTGTATTGACAGGTTGTTTGATTGACAGATGGATTATACTGAGGATTTCACACTAACGTACACCCTCCGCCCATTATATATTTTATTTATTTTGAGACAAGGCCTTACCAAATCACCGAGTTACCGAGACTGGGTATGGCTTTGTGATCCTCCTGCCTCTGTCTCTCAGTGTTTTGGGATTACAGGCCTGCACCACGACGCCCAGCTATTTTTTTACTTTTCTAAAGTGACCTTTCAAATTGACCTGGTTTGAATTAAATGAAGGCTTTGGCTGCATTCTAAAGCCAGTGTATGAGTTTTTATATCTCTCATGCCATTTAAACTTTGGAAACATTTTGGGAAAGGCTCTTGGATATTGTCATTTTTAAGATGAAACAGTTTGTATCTATCAGAAACAAACATATATTTGATGGATGGATTGATCGAAAGCCACAGAGGTTAACAGTTGTGAGAAACGTGATCGTGTGGTAGAGTAAATGCTGACCTTGGCTGTCATGGATTGTTGCATGGTGGAACCCTCCCGCCGAGTTCAGTTCCGATGGCACAAGAGCACTGAGGGTGCAGAGTGCGGGCACCTCGGACCCGGAGGAAGTGAGCAGCGGCTTTGGCCACTGTGCCGCAGGGTCTGTTCCTCTGCATTGCGGGCTGCCTTGTCCTCTCTTTGCTTTTTATATCCTCACTTTACAACAAACAAGGCTGTTCCTGGGACACTGGATATTCTTTTCAACCACGATATCGCTCCTGAATCAGTGCAGCCAGCGGACTTGAGCTGCGTTGTGAGGAGGGTTGACTCTCGGGAAGGAAGCCAAAAGGATTTAAAAGCCCCCCGCGATGAGCAAAGATAGTGCTGTATTTTCCTCCTGGAGTTCTGTGCCCTGAAGAGGACACGTCTGTAAACTTGGGTGCTTAAGCACCTGCTCACAGTAGTGTTGGGAGGACCACACGAGTGGGTGGCAGGACTGAGGCCCAGAGTGTGGAGGTGAGGGTTCATTTAAATTTAAATGTCTAACTATGTCTTTTTGGAGGCAGATTCATTCTCCTTTAAAAGAATATGAGCTGTGATTTGGCATGCACTCAGACTGAAGAGCTATTTACATCAGAGGGTTTAAGCTTGGCTATCGATTATTGTAGGTAGTGTTCTATCCTTCCTAGGATCTCTTTCTTTCTTTCTTTGTTTTTTTTTGAGACAGGGTCTCACTTTGTAGTTCAGGCTGGCCCTGAGCTCACTATGTAACCCAGGCCAGCCTTGAACTCAACAATCCTCCTGCCTCTGCCTCCCGAGTGCTGGGATTACAGGCGTGAGCCACCACGCCCGGCACTGTGGTATGTGGTATTGATTGCTGGTGGGCATGAGTCACCACGCCCAGCATTGTATGTGGTTACCGGGATTGAACTCAGGACCTTGTGCTTGCGAGGCAGGTGCAGGAACCACTGAGCTAAATCTCCAGCCCCTCTTTCATTTTCTTTACAACTCCTTAGTATTTAATTTGTCAGGCTCTTAGTAGGCACTTAATAAACCTGTCTTTATGCTTGCTGCTATGTCTAAGTGGGCTTGGTAAGGGGCTATATATAACAATTTAGTTATATTTTAAGGCTTTTTCAGGCCTTTTTTGAAACAGTAGATACCTGAATACTATGTATTTAAAATAGTCTTCATAGACCACATATATGTCACAGATTTCAAATACTGACCTTTCCAGCTTTGAGTACTGAAAAGTTAGCACATTTACATTAAGTTAAAAATTCAATGCATAAAATTTTAGGAAATATTAATATTAGTTAAGTCTTTTAAATGTTATATTCTTAACTTTTATAAGTCTTAGGAATTTAAAATGTAAACTGTGTTTCCTTGGCACTTTATCTGTGTATATCAGCATCAGCATTTTTTTTTTTTTTTGAGACAGGGTCTCTCTTTGTAGTTCAGGCTGGCCCTGAGCTCACTATGTAGCCCAGGCAAGCCTCGAACTCAGCAATCCTCCTGTCTCTGCCTCCCGAATGCTGGGATTACAGGCATGAGCCACCAAGCCCAGCTTTGTGGTATGTGGTACTGATCGCTGGTGGGTGTGAGTCACCATGCCTGGTATTGTTGTATGTGGTTACCAGGGATCAAACTCAGGACCTTGCACTTGCTGGGCAGGTGCCAGAACCACTGAGCTAAATCTCCAGCCCAGCATCAACACATTTTAAAGCAATAAAATACATATAAGCATGATATCTTATTAACATCAAGGTAAGAAATAGTCCAGTGTTATATAAAGGTTTGTGGAGTACATTTTAGGATTGAACTTTTGTGATTTTTTAATATTCAAATGATCATCTGAAAGGCCAGGCTTTACTTACTAAGTCTAGCAGAGGGTGTAATAGTGTGCCACCCCCACCCCCCACCCCCCCAGGCTGGGAA
>PVIC010056346.1:0-10959 GCA_004025085.1 Thryonomys swinderianus
TTTTTTTTTTTTTTTTTTTTGAGACAGGGTCTCGCTTTGTAGTTCAGGCTGGCCCTGAGCTCACTATGGTGCCCAGGCAAGCCACCGCGAACTCAGCAATCCTCCTGTCTCTGCCTCCCGAGTGCTGGGATGACAGGCGTGAGCCACCACGTCGGACACTGTGGTATGCGGTGTTGATTGTTGGTGGGCGTGTCTCCTCACCCAGCATTGTATGTGGTTACCGGGGATCGAACTCAGGACCTTGCGCTTGTGAGGCAGGCGCCGGAACCACTGAGCTAACCCTCTGGCCCCTTCCCTGTATTTCTTTACTGCTTTTCACTCTCTCACATTCCATGAAGTTCCTGGATTCTCTCAACGTCTTAAGTTTGAGTTCTGGAAATGAATGAAGAACTTGGAAGGGCAGTTGGGAAGACAGGAAGAGGCTTGCACCCCCACATCAGACTTTTCCTCACCTCCACGTCATCTGCTCATCTCCCTACACGTGCACCTGCCTTTAATGTTTGTTGACTTTTCTTCTCCTTCGTTTTCTAAAGTTGGGCAATTTTGAGTATCGGATATTGAAATGAGACTAGCCATGAGACCAAGGCAGTCAACGCAAATTTGAGACTCCAAGACATGACACATACTAATGCAAGGGTGGCACAGCAGGGTGCCACTTTGGGTCTTAGAGCTGAAGGACTCAGCCTTTGGGGTGCTGTATGATTATGAGGCAGAAGAAAAGAGCAAGGGCTCTGCTCCTCTTATGAGACTGTGGCTTAGTTTTGCCTCCTTGGATGTGAGAAGTGATTGATTTGCTAACACATTTTTTTTGTAAGAAAAATGTACATATCAGCTAAAAGAAGCTTCTAGAAAGACTTCTATAAAACAAAATTACAGTGAATCATTGAAATGACTATTTAAGATCAAGAGATGCATTCTTGCTGTCTGCAGAAGTGAACGTTGAGTATTGGTTGTAACGAAGTACGCCTATGTCAAAAATAACTGAAAATCCTGTTTTGTGGCAGTACGATGTGTTTGGTGTATACCGGAGGACACAGAAACCGAATGGATCCCACTGTTCTCTCACTATGAAATTTGGGGCAAATTAGTGAACATATGTCAAGCTCCTTTTTTACATCTGGAGTACAGTAGAATAATTATAGCCAAGAATGATTTGTAAGAGTGAAACATCATTTTTAGTTGTTTTTAACAGATACATAAATAAATGGCTTCAATGCCATTTATTGATTTTGTTTTTCTTGTGGCACCCCTGTGGCCAGACCTTTCATTCTGCTGCTGCTCCTCTCTTAGCACACCATGCTTTCTGCCACTTGAAATCAGCTACTAAGCCCAAGAGCTTCATGGGCTAAATACATTTTTAATGCTCAGCCAAGAATCTTGCTTCCTACTGCATGGGAGAGAATTTTAGTTCTGCTTAATTGTAGAAATTACATCGAATAATATGCCACACGAAAGTTCAAACCGGTATGTTCCAGAGGAAATGCACTCATACAGTGTCAACACCAAGAGCCACCACCGCAACATTGACAGCAGCAACAACAGCATTAACCATCTGCTCCCCAAACCCGAGTCAGCTATCGTTAACACTTTATTCTCATTTAGGCTTTCTGGTGATACTTTTCTACTGGAGGTATGAGTTGTGATAAATATAGCGGATGTTCAAATTCTTTAAATATATTATGATAAAAATTGTGTAATAATGTGAGCACACTTATGCCATCATTCTTGCTGCTTTCTGAGCTATTCTAGAAGTGCACTTTCATGAACATTTTCAGTTGCATTGCTGCGGGAGACTAGATGTCCTGAATCAATTCAATACATGTACCTTTCATGGTCATTTTGATTTTGAGGAAAAACAAGAAGTCTCATGGTGGCAGATTCACTGAGTAAGGTGGAGGAGGATACACTGTAGTGCTTTATGAGCCCAGGTTCTACTAACAGGACTCAGCAGCATTCATTGTGTTTTTGATCATAATTCATAAATAATGAAAGGGGACGTCTAGCGTTGTTTCAGAGAGTTTCAAGAACGATGTGATATGCTTGAAGCTAGAATGTTTGGGGGGGTAATGGTAATGTGTGTTTTACTGTAAGTTTTTAAAAAATTTCAACATTCACAGTATATTTCAATTATAGCCCATAGATACCATTATAGATATAGATATCTCTTTCTGTAGAATCCAAAGTGCTACAGTTCTCACCCCCTTGTAATAGCCAACACCACTGAGTACTTGTTCTGTGGCAGGACCTATAGTAAGTCTTCTACATCTCTTCATTCTGAAGCCAAATTGAGTGTTCATAGTTATTGCAATCTGTTTGCCCTGAGAAACTAAATAACATCCTCATGGCATTGTGGCTAAGTCACAAATTCTTTTTCAATCTGTCTGACTCGAGTTTATCTTTTCCTTTTGCTTCTCTCATTTACTGTGGTTCAAATATGCCCTACCCTGCAAAGGTCCATCTCTTGAAGTCTTAGTCCCCAGGGTGAAGGACAGAGAGGTACTATGTAGTTAAGAGACAGGAGCGAGTGAGAGGCTGTTTGGTAATTAAGGAAGTCCCTTTAAAGTGACCGAGGGATCACACGTATCCTTTCTCTCGCTCTTTCTAGTTGTGAGCACCAGCTCCAACGTGCTGTCCTGCCGTTATGTGCCCCCTTTACCTGGGATCAAACCAAGAGGACTGCCTGATCTTGGACTTTCACCTCCAGAGCCAGAGCTAAAGTAAATAGATCTCTCTCATTAGTAAGTTTTCGTGCCAAGTACTTGCTTTAGTGACTCAAAACTATTACAGAAATCTTCGATATAAATAATATTGAAAGTATTCAGCATTATTTAGTACTCTTCTAAGTGATAGGCAGTGTGCTGTTTGTTCCATTCTTTTATATGCTTTGTTTGATTACATCTTCAAATCTATATTGTGAAGTAGGAATAGTTTCCACCAGCCTGAATTAACATGTTAGGAAACTGAGGCACAGAAGAAGGAACTTGATAAATATCATATCATTACCCACGTCCAGAGAGAAGGTACAGAAATAAATATTTCAGTGTTTCCTTCTTATCTGCCCCAAGCCCTGCCTGCAAGGCCACTGCCATGATGGTGACCATTAAACTGTGGTCAAGGGTATCTTTCAACACCCACCCACCCCATCCCACCCCATAGGTCCCGCTCTTCCAGGAATGCGCCATACACTTGTCTCGCCTTGCATCAGTCCGTGCACCTGGAATTATTCACTTCTTCGCTCTTTCCCTTGCAAACTGGAGAGACCCATCCTCCTAGGTCTCCAAAGTCACCTCCTCTCTGCAGACTCTATCCTTTCTCCCTCCTCCCCTAGACCCCCTCAATTACATCTAGCAAGCATCGTCTGCCTGTTTTCACACTGTGTCTCAGTTAATTGTTTACTGCTCTGTCCCTTCTAGGTTATGAGCTCCTTAAAAGGAGGATGACATTTTATTTGTCTGTATTCCCTTAGGCCCACTAAAATGACTGGCATAGAGGAGATAGGCACTTAATTATATATCCAAGTCATTTGTACAACTGTCGTAACTGTCTTTTTGCCTCTGCACCCAGTAATGATTAGAAAAAAGAAGCCAGGGACCTCTCTCATCTAAGCCCTACTCTCATTAAGAAAATTTAAGGATTAGAGTTGGTTTAAATTGGTTTATTGCCAACTGTTTTTTTCCAGAAGGAAATTATTGTTCAGGAGAAGAACATTTTTTGGAGAGGCAGGTTGCTACATACGAATGCAGTAAGCTTACTATTTTTGGTTTTATTTTCTGATATTATTTATTCTATATATAGTTTTCTTTCTTTAATGTTTGATTTCTGGGTCACTTATAAACTACTTTTGATAATCACCAAGACTTACCAATTTGCCTTGAGGTGTCCATGTTTTGTTAAAGCACCAAGTTTAGAACCATCTCCTTTAAAATCTTATTTATGTTTTCCCATAGTATGCTTATTGCATGCGATGTGCTTCTAGTTTTCACTCTTAATATTGGCAGCTTTTTATATAAGATGTAAGATATCAAACATGATGCTTTTATTTTCATTATTTATTTGTTTATTTTTTGAGACAGGGTCTTGCTATGTCATTCAGTCTGGTCTCAAACTCACTATGTAGCCTATGCCGGCCTCAAGCTCAGAGCAATCTTCCTGCCTCAGCTTCCTGAGTGCTGGGATTACAGGTGTGTGCCACCATGCCTGGCTCAAACATGCTGTTCAATGTTTGAAAATTTCTCTTAACATTGTAGTCCTGCCACACTTTCAATTGATGTCAGAGCTACTGGGTGAGAGGGAGTAGAGTCCTGGCCTAGGGAGAAACAATAGGGACATCCTACAGCAATCAGCCACCCATGACATTTTGTGACAAAGACACCTCCTGCCTTTCTAAACACTGTGACGCTCCCCGCAGCACGTGGCATTTCTCTCTCGCCCAGCTTTCTTCCTGTGGATCTGCGCTCCCTGACTCTTCCTCCATGTTTTATCTAGTCACTGTGTCAGGAGGTCTAGGTCCACACCTGCTTCTTGAAGTCTTCCTTTCAAAAGTTTCCTCTGTCTCAGCACTAAACTTTTGCCCCTACTCCAGTTTCGCCTCTGGTCCCTTTCTTTCTCAGACCCGCTCAGTTTCTCATGATCAAGGACTGTGTCGGTTCAATCGCTTCACTCCCAAAGCTGCCTGAATTTAGACTGGCTCCTCTAGCACATGGATCTTTGCTTTTACGACAATGTCACGTTCTCACGGTCGAGTAAGTACGTCGACATTGTCCTCTTTTGTTGACATCAGAGAAACATTCCTGGGACGCCCGTCATATGCCCGGTTTCTTGTCCAGTGTCTGTTCTTAATAGCTACTCTAAACTTAGGCAAATGATTGATAAAGTAGGTGAATCAAAATAGCATACAAAACTTTTCCAATCTGCAAATTCTTATACTCAGTCCTGGACCAACCGAATAGAAATTTCTGAAACTGAATCCTGGTAATATCTAATTTTTAGACACCATATGGTACTTCATCCTCAGTATTGATTCAGGACAACAGTATGGTTCTGACGCATCAAATGTTTTCTTATCAAAGGTGTTTATCTTATAAAAATTTAAAAGAATCAAACATGTTAGCACATTACCTAAAACAGGTAAATTATTTTTTCATGTTGTACATGACGCATAACCCAGTTTTAGCATATTGTTTCAGGAAATTAACTTGACCTGTATTACATTTTGGCCTTTTAATAACAATTATAAAGCAAGAGTCGTCAGCCAGAATAAGAATAGATAACGTTTTCTTTGTTCTGATAAATTGTTGCAAAGATTCATCCAAATCCCCGGGACCCATTTTTAATTGTAATGCATGGTAATTAATGGCACATTTTAACTAACTAAATTGCGCCATGAAAACTGGTGGGATTGAACCTCCTGTCACGCTTTATACATGAAATAAGTGTTTTCCTACAACAACATACTTCATACTTCCAGGCATGACAAATGCACAGCTGTTTGCCAAGTTCAGGCAGAAGGAGAATTAAGTTATGCTAGATCAGGCCACACTGCATCAAATTACTGACTTCCTCCAAAAGGGGCAGATGCTTTTCATGAACACTAACATTGAAAAGTCTTTTCCTCCTATAAAAGATGGGGAAGTTGATGTAATTTCTTTGACCATCATGTCACAGAGCAGAGGAGAGCACGTTATCAACTAAGGCAAAAATTTAGCACCTGCAACAGGTGTTGACTATTGAAGCCCTTTAAAGAAATGCAAATTTCAACACAAGACATCAAGAAAGAGAAAGAGATGTGAAATTACAATTGATGAAGAATTTCTCAAATTCTTTTTTATAAAATGACAGATAGACTGAGGATTTTCTACATTTATTTGAAAAGCTACAGTTACAAATCTAGTATATTTGGGAAAAAATCCAGAGCAACACAAATAATTAACAAATAAAATAAGATCACACAGATGCCCTTGACCATAATTTTTTTTTTTTTTTTTGAGACAGGGATTCGCTTTGTAGTTCAGGCTGGCCCTGAGCTCACTATGTAGCCCAGGCAAGCTGCCGCGAATTCAGCAATCCTCCTGCCTCTGCCTCCCGAGTGCTGGGATGACAGGCGTGAGCCACCACGCCCGGCATTGTGGTATGCGGCGTTGATTGCTGGTGGGCGTGAGTCTCCACGCCCAGCGTTATATGTGGTTTCCGGGGATCGAACTCAGGACCTTGCACTTGCGAGACAGGCGCCAGAACCACTGAGCTAACCCTCTGGCCCTTGACCATAAATATTTACCAGAGTATACTAAGAGGTACAATTTTATTTTAATGCCACATGATATTCTTTGCTTCTGGCCTCTGTACATTTGTTTATTAAACTGAATATTATTAATTTCAAGATGCGATTTTAATTGTCTTCTAAACTATTTTGTTTTTATCTATGTACATATCAGCAAAGGAAATATTTAAAGCAGTTGCTTGATTGAGTAGATCTAATGAGCAATTAATTAGAACACAAGACATAAAATTCACAATATCTGAAAAATGCTGGCAAAGCACTATCATGCTTGGTTTTATTTTCTTTCTGTACAAGTAAGTTCTTCAGAAAGATGACGTCTTAAATGAGAAATAAAGTTAAGAGTCTGTCTATAAATTTTCTTGCTTTTCCTAATTTTATCACTTCCCTTTCCTTCTTATCTGATTCTCTGCCCTCTTCTTTTTCTGTCTTAGAACTTTTCTTTGCTTCCTTGTTTTCCCACTTTCTACAGCCCTTCATTTCTAGCACAAACTTCTCTTCAGTAGCAAACCTAGGGCATGCTTTATTTTTTCCTCTTCATTTCTCTTTCTGGCTAATGCTAAATCCCCAGAAAGACGCGTTCTCCGGGCCCATGGTCCGGGCTCCCAGCGCTGCAGGGACGGTCCGCGGGGCGCAGCCCGGCTGAGTCGGACACACCCGCCAGCACTAAGATAACAGGGCGCCGGGACGGTGCTGTCTGGGGAGCCGAAGGGAGGCAGCTGCGAGTTCGAAGGGTGAGGCACGCTCGGAGGAGCTGCAGGAGGGCGGAGGTGCGCGCTGCAGAGCAGGAGCTCCGAGGCCGCAGCTGAGGCAGATGAGAGGATGGCTGCTAGGTGGTAATTAAAAATGAAATGTGACTGAATGAGTTGCTAGTTAACAAGCAGATTTTGTAGTAAGTCTATAGCAGCTAAGACCACAGCTCCACTTCTCATGATGTGGAATGCTCTCGTCATGGTCCACCTCTCCAGCCCCACTGGAAGTAGGGGCTGCCTTAAAAACAAAAACAGGCTTAAAAAAAAAATAAAGTGGTGTTAGCCGGGCATGGTGGTGCATACTTGTCATCCCAGGGGCCGGAAGTGTGAGGCAGGCAGGCTACATGGCGAACCCAGGGCCAGCCTTCACTGCATAGCATGACTGCATCTCGGCAACCACAGAACAGTTGGAAAATAGCTTAAGAACTAAGTGTGGATTATAAAAGGGCTTTGCGGACCGTATAAGTCTAATGTGGAAATACTGAGAACAGCTGATTAATCTCGCTAAACGGTGCTTTTGTCTCCTAGGTTTCATGGAGGATTATAAGTTACACCTGACACAAATCCGACCTATGTGCGCATATGCCCTGTGTCCTGGGAGAGGAAGGAATCGAGAAACTGCAATGCGAGGCGACTCTCTCTGAACTCACACCGGCATGACGGTGATACATTCCGAGGACAGCGGGAACGGGAAGTCTCAACAGTGCATTTGACTGACTGCGAAACGCCACGGGGATTAGGACAGCGCAGTGCCTGGCATGCAGGAGACAGTTTCCCCAGAAGAGTGGCACATGATGGGGCAGCAAGTAGGGGAGGCAGACCTGCCCTAAATGTAGGCAGAGCTGCCCAGTCGGCCAGAGGGCTGGATGGAGCAAAGACAGAAGGAAGGAGGCAGCAGCCAGGGCAAGCTCTTTGACGCTCTGCTCTCTGACCACCGTGAGGCGAGGAGCTTTCCTCGGCCCCACTCTTCAGCCGTGATGCACCCCACTGCAGGTCTCAAAATAAAGGGCCAACTGAGCAGAGAAAGAAACACTGGAAACCATACGGCAAAATAAATCTTCTTATTTTCCTTTTCAAGGTTGTATGTTGTGTATTTGTTCACAGCGTTTAAAACCTAACACAGTACCTGCAGGACATAGGAAAGCCACAGGGAAACACTGGCCCTCACAGGTGGAAATGCAAGGTTCAGCTATTAGTTTTCAACTGCCAACCTGCAGATGCTCATTTTCAACAATCCTTTGAAAAGCCAGCAGTCAAAGTAACTGCTTTAAAAGAGAGAAAAGTGATACATTGGAAGCTGAGATCATTATCAGTACACATTCTTCTTTTATAAATCCATTTCTCTAAGACGTTACGAATTCAGTTTTCATAATGATTCAATAAATATAAACTGATAGAAAAAAAAACACCAAAAACTTAGAAAGGGAAATAACATTAGGATGATAATACAGTCAGTAGGAGGCCATAGTAATCCAGATTATCATACATAACTGTCTCATGGAAACTAATTTGACTTTTATTGTGCTGCTAAATGAAATTATTACATGATCTATAGATTATTGAGCCCTGTGGCAGTGCTGGGGAATGAGGCACTGAGCTGCATCTTTTACTTTGATGGTTGCAAGGTTTTTAAAGCACTTTACACATTAAGGGTGAGTAAAGAACGCTATAATGCTCAGAAACAGCAGTGACTGAATAAATCACCTGACAGCAACCGTAACTATGGTAGGAAGAATGCAGCAAGCAGAAGCCGGCCCCAGGAAAGCATATGCGCCCATGTGACGAAGGATGGCAAAGAACTTGCACCTGACAGCTGCAGAGCTGAGCAAGGGAGTTTTCACCCCCGCAGGCAGGCTTGGGACAGTGTCTCCAGCTCTTCCCTCAGGGATTCTGAAGAGTTTGTGCACTTTCTCATCTTCCCGGATGCTGTTGGAAATGTAGTGCACTGGTCAGGGCAACGGTGCAGTCTGGTTACAGATGCTGTTTATTGAAGACACAGGGGAAAAAAAAAAAGCATTGATTTTAAATCCTAATTTATATGCAAAAAGCAGTGGTTCAGCTCACTGCTAATAGCTACCTTCCTGTCCTCCAGGGTCCTCCTTAGATTCACCTCCTGAGAAGAGTTACCTCCCTCCATTCTGTTATAAGTAGTGTGCTTTGGACTAAAACCATAGGATCAGACACTCACTGTGGGTTAGAGCTCATTATACATGTTCCTTTAACTGTCAGTGACTGTGGTCGATGAGGGTCTGTGCTGCTTGATCACCCTATCTTACCTTCCCGTTGGATACACGGTTTTACCAAGCCCATTTACTCGGGATCTTATTTATTACTTGACTACAACCCCGCCTATCCCACTCTGTGAAACCATCCGGAATGTCTGCATGGCTGCATATACTCATCAGTCTCTGTTACTGCCCCTCTCTAGTGACTTTGCCTTTTCCTTCACTTCTGCCACCTCCTTCCATACACACTCCAAGGACCTGGCTAGTTCCTGACACTACTTTGAAAAGCTATAAATTCAGAACGTCAGCTCTTTCATTCTCTCTAGGTTTGTTCGTTTTCCATTTATTTTTTATTTTTTTTTTTTGAGACAGGGTCTCGTTTTGTAGTTCGGGCTGGCCCTGAGCTCACTACGTAGCCCAGGCAAGCCTTGAACTCAGCAACCCTCCTGCCTCTGCCTCCCGAGTGCTGGGATGACAGGCGTGAGCCACCATGCCTGGCACTGTGTTTTGTGGGATTGACTGCTGGTGGGTGTGAGTCTCCACGCCCAGCATTGTATGTGGTTACCGGGATTGAACTCAGGACCTTGCACTTGTGAGGTGTGTGCTTACGAGGCAGACTCTGGAACCACTGAGCTAAATCTCCGGCCCCTTCCACTGATTCTTGATGCATGCCTTCAACTCATCTAGCTTTCTTGTGTTTTAAATCTTTATCTTCTGCAAGATCTTTTGCACTTTCTGCATTATCCAATTAATCTGGTGACAGATGTCTTATTTTTCTCATTGCTGAGACAAAATACCAGACACCCAAAGTTAAAGGAGAAAAGATTTATTGTAGCTTACAGTTTGTAGATGTTTCAGTTCATCGTTGACTGGCTCCAGGGCAAGGTAACAGGGCATAGACAGCACAGCAAAATCCCACCTATCGTCACATGAGACTTGGGGAGACAAGCGGACACCAGCCATAGCCACAGAGTGCCCGGGTGCCCGGGAGCCCCTGCACGGCACTTGCTGTCCTGTTCAAAGAACTGGATGAGATAAATGAAGAACAAAGAGGTTTGACATTTATGAAAGACAAAACTGGGGCAAAACTGGAAAAGTGCTGTGAAAATAAGTGTTCTGAGGAGCGGGTGTGGAGAGAGAAGATATACCCTTCACAAGGAATAGCTGGTATGAGAGAAAGAAGCCAGTGGTTAGGATGACATGGGCCACATTTTTATATCCTAATTCTGACGTCAGATTTAGGCCATGCTATCAAAACATTGCTTGACCTGGTGCAGCAAAGGGTAAAGATACCATTCTCTGATTGGTATCAGGTACAGTATTAGAAGCTCTTCCATGCACGCATCTTTGCCATGGTTGACCAGTTATGTCTGTTTGCACAACCAGTTTGCCACGCGCTAATCTTCTGTCTCGGCTCTGCAGTCTACTCTGGAAGTGTGTCTTCCTCTGTGGCCGTTCACCACATCCTTTGGCCACACTCCAAGCCTAGAACATCTGTATGACCTCATGTCTCCTCAGCTGGTCTATAATAGTCAAGAGTTACTTGGAATAAAAAGAGAAGGTGAGTCCATGAATAGCTTTAACAGTTAACTTCAAATGGTCTATCAGTAAAGATCTTGTTTCATTCATTGTCCTACTTTCTAGGATGAGTGTTTCACATTTTCTTCCTTGTCCTCCAAATTCCAATCCAACCTTTTTCCTATCTTAA
>PVIC010056347.1:0-10962 GCA_004025085.1 Thryonomys swinderianus
TTTTTTTACAAAATGGAGTATTACTCTGCCATAAAGAATGACAAGATTGATCCATTTAGGTGCAAATGGAGACATCTGGAGGATATACTAATAAGTGAAATCAATAGATCACAGATAGACAATTTCCGGATCTTCTCTTTGGCATGAACACCTGTAGATGCAAATGAGCTCTAGAAAGTAGGACAGCTTTTATGGAGTGGAATATTTCTATAGGAAACTTGGTGTGGGAATGTGATGAGGGGGAGTTTGACCGCAAGAAAGAACATACATTTGGTAGCCAGGAAGATTTTTTGTTTGTTTGTTTCTTTTGAGACAGGGTCTCGCTTTGTAGTTCAGGCTGGCCCTGAGCTCACTATGGAGCCCAGGCAAGCCTCGAACTCAGTAATCCTTCTGTCTCTGCCTCCCAAGTGCCGGGATTACAGGTATGAGCCACCATGCCCTGCACTGTGGTATATGGTATTGATTGCTGGTGGGCGTGAGTCACCACGCCCAGCATTGTATGTGGTTACCGGGATGGAACTAAGGACCTTGTGCTTGCGAGGCAGGCGCCGGAACCACTGAGCTAAATCTCCAGCCCCCCAGGAAGATTTTTAACAGGTTATATTTTTCATTAAAGGGATAAAGGAAATGAGAGAGAGAAAGTTTGAGGACAAGTTGGAAAAGTTTTTTCCTGCATCAAAAACAGTAAGTTCAAAGGTGACAATGAAAAACATCTTGAAAAATAAAGATAAAGGAAACTCCATGTGTCTGGAACAGAGGAAGCCAGGAGCAGTGGAAGGACGCCCAAAATTTAGATCTTGAAAGTCATTGAAGTTCCATGTACTGAATGCTTGGTCTTCACCCCATGGCATTAGTGAGAGGACATGGAACATTTATATATTGAAGATTAGTGCATAGAAGTAAGTTCATTAAGAGTATATCCTTGAAGTTCAAGGAAGACCCAATCACCTCTTTTTCTCTCTCTTTCCAGCTGCTATGAGGAGAGTAGCTTCATCTGCCACATCCTCTCACTAAGATGTACTTTCTCCCCATTGGTCCAAAGCATGAAATAGAGTTTTCCTTCTTTTTTTTTTTTAGTTTATTTTTATCTTTATTGGTACATTGTATATACACATCACAATCTGGAATTTGGAACCAGTATATGACATGATTTAATTCTCAGTTTTTTCCATTCCCCTACCCACCCCTTCACAACCAGCTACCCCTTAAATACATAAGCTTTGTTTCCCCCCCCTTTTTTTTATTACCGTAACATTTTTTCTTTATCCATTACTCACTCCACCACATTTCCCTCTGAATAGTTTCTATTTCATAATATCCATCACACATTCTAAACCTCATGAATGTCTTCAGTTTCTCAAAGCTGGTTGGCTCAGCTACTTTCTCACTATGATAGAAAGCTAAAATGGAGGCACAAGGGAGGCAGAGCCCTTCAGTCTTTGAGGCTAAATTGAGGACATTTATATTTTATAAGTGATGTGAGAAGCCTATATTTTGATTCCAAACATCCTTCTAGTAGCTGGAGGGACAGATACCATGAAGTGAAGAGCATAGGCAGGGTAAGTATCTGAGTTATTTCCCTCCTTGCTCAGGCAAAGTAACTACCACTCACAACTCAAAGGAAGGAAGTTTGTTTTGGCTGATAGTTTGTGGAGATTTCAAGCACAGTGATACTGCAAAGGAGCATGGGAGAAAAGAGTTACTCCCTGCTTATGCCAGATGTCTTTTGTTCAGCCCTTAGGAAACACTCCTTTGCTCACTTTGCTCTCTATTCCAGGAAGCTGCCATCTGAGGAGAGCCTCACAGGGCTCTGGAGTATAATGGTGCCACATGGAACTCCATATGGAGATGGAGAGAGTATTTGCTTCTCTTGCTCCTTCTGTAAAGGTCACTGAGGTTAGCTGTCTCCTTCCAGAGAAGGCCACTTCCTTCCCAGCAAGCCTGCTCACGAGAGTCAAGGTTCTAATTGCTCTGCCCTTCCTTGTTCGCTTTAGGCTTGGAGCTAGCACCAGCTGCCACTGCCAGCCACGGGTCCTTTTCCCATCCCTTGGGGTTCCCTGACACCCCACCTGCACCTTTACTGTCTTTTGGTAAATAAACTCTTCTTGAATTATCCTAATTTGACTGCATCTGCTCTTGTGGGAGAATATCTGGCAGCCTGTCCGTCCCTAGATAACACTAGGCATGAATTGCTACAAGACGTGCCTAGCAAATGAGACCTCAGGTCCACGCACCTCAGAACAGCCTCCATAAATCACAATGTGTACTAATTTCTTAAGGGAACAAAGGAAAAGCAATGACTTTTCTTCTTTCACACCCATTTAAACTCAGGAATTCATTAAGCAGCCCTTGAAAGGAGGAGTTCAAGACAAATCTTAAAATACTATATTTTTCAACTGCAGCCTGAAAGGACTGTTTTATATTTCAAAAATAGGTTATCGGATGCCTTTATAATGAGGAGAGCTGTTCAGGAAATACAGTTCCAGACCGTGTCTTTGCCTTTCAAGGAGGTTTCCTTATTTGCGCACCACGGAAAGGGTCTCACCTCGAGAAAGTGGCAAAGAAGAGGCACAGCTGGGTGATGCTGAACCATAGCTCTGTGATGTTGCACAAAGAGATCAAAATGAGAATGATGCAAATCAAAAAGAGTTACTTAAAGGCAGAGTGAACAAAAATAAAAAAGAGCTTGGTGCCAGACAGAATGCAAAGTAGCCTTCTAGTAAGGCTCTGGATAACAGGGATGTTGCCAATTTGCTTCAGTGACCTTGGAAGACAGAGTAATCCAGAAACTCTGTATATTGTTCCTCACAATAGAGAAGGGGATCAAGGCAAGGTCAGAAAATGACAGTGATCAGGAGGACCCCGACAGTGGCTGACATCTTGATCAGGAGTCTTTTCTCTAACATTCTATGGTCCAGGAACTCAGCACAATGTGCAACAATATTTAGAAATCCATATGTTTATCAGGTAATTAAGTTACAGAGATAAAGGACAAAGCAAGCACTGACAAATGGGCTTGAAGAAATATCAAGACACCGTACTATTCCTGGCCTTTACTATTGCCAAAGTAAAGTTTGTAAATTAATAAAAAATAATTAGGGAAGAATTGATTGCCTGCCATTTTGTACCTAAATAAGATAGTTATTTGTCTGATATTCAACTGCATGCTTTGTATTAACACTTCAAATCATGAGTCATGGTATGATGCCCTCATCATGGTAATACCACTTGTTTCTAATCTAAAATGCTGAACGTATACTTTTTTATTAATTAGGATAAAAACAACTTTATCACCAGGCTTGAGGAGGTAACATGGTTGTGAAGGAGACACAGATATATTCTGAAGATTAGAGAGAACAGAAGTGACGAGGAGCTTGCTAGGGACAAGCACTGTCCAGACTTGGTAACAGTGGAGGGATTCATAGGAGGAGGAGTAGCAGGATCTCAAGAGGAACTAGCTGCCTTGACTCTTAGTATGCCTTTGGATCAGGCAATGGCTCTGAACCTGGATTACAGAGAGCCCCTAATCCACTCTCCATTCATTTACCCTTTGGTATGAATGGACATAACTGGACTACTTTTCTTACAAACATTGATATTTGAGGTGTAGCTCTCTGGTATCCTCAACAAGTATATTAGAAACCTCAGGAAAGAGAGTAATGAAATAAATGGCAGGTCCTTTCCTCTTCAGGTTATAACCTATCAGCAGGACAATTTTAATATAAGCCAGAGGTTAATCATTCTTAGTATGCTTCTTTCTCTATGGAATGAGAGAAAATGCTGACCTGTATGTGGTTCATCACATGTACCTTCGTTGTAATTGATAAATTGGCTTAATTTGGGCCTTTTAAACGTGAAGAATGTTTCACCACGTACTTGAAAATGAGAAGCAACAAGTAGATCTCCTCTTCTCATAAATAAGATATTCCCAGATCACAAACCAGCAAATGAGAGATTCACAATTACAACACAAGTGTGTCAAACTGCTGCTCCATCTCTTTCCAAAATCTCACCCAGGTGTTCTTGGTCTGTTTTGGACTCCAAAGGCTTAACTCTCTGCTTCCTGTGTTACCTGTTGGGTGTCTTAATGTATGCAAATTATCTAGGAATTCAGGCCCAAATATATTTTTCTACATACTATCCAACCACTTCAAGTGAGTTTCTTTGCTCCAATTATCTGAGTAATTTAAGCCCATAGAATCAATCTGAGTTTATACCCAGTGCTAATGCTTAAACCATTTTCTTTCTGAGTGATAAAAATTTTAAAAGAACAGAAAATGCATTAAGTGAACATATTTTTGCAGTCGTTTGAAGGTCCATAATGAGAACAAGAAATACATAATTGAACACAGAGTAGTACAAGGTAAGTCATCAGTGTAATAAATTGAAACACACAGTTGTGCAAAGTAATAAACTGGACCATTTTTGTATGAGGTCAGGTGTGCTGCTTTGAAGTTGGTCTGCAATTTGCCTTTCCTAGGACAGACCTGTCTTCTGATTCTGCATGCTCATTGATCTACAGTCATTTAATGAGGCAAAGGGCAACCAACAGGCAACACGAGGAAGTTTGCTCTAGTACCCACAGGGCTAGAGATCAGCTGGAGCCTTGAACATGCAAAATTAGATTTCTTTATTCTGTAGTTAATTATCAGACAGAGCTCCATTTACACTGCAGCGTCTTACCAATACCTTAATCGCCTTAACTATTATTGCCTATAAATGAAATGAAGAACTCTCATCTGGAGTTTCTTGTGAGTTTCTGTTTGGGGATTCTGGCCTCAGACTTTTTTAGATTTATGGGTGCAAAAAGTTTTCCTTTGAGGGTGAAAGTTCAAAAAGGCCCTCAAATCCTCATTCTCTCTTCATCATAACATATTTTATAGAGGTGTTTTGATCATGACTGAATTGATGCAAGGGATATTTTCTAGAAACTATGTCAAGAAAAATAAAGCCAAATCACACAAATTATAATGTTAAGATCTAGGGTATGAAAAACAGGCAGGTGCCTGAAACAAGCAAAGTCCAATTAGCTAAGGAATTCTTCCTGGAGATGTTTGATGATCTTGACTTCCAGCTGGGCTAGAACTACTACTAATGTCATATCTTAATGACTCTCAGGGAGATTTCAAAATGTTTTATATACATGAGTGAAGCTTTAGAATCTGTCTTTGAAGAAGACTTGAATAAGATTTGATATCCCAAATATGGAAGGGGTACTTGTTAGAACACTGGTGACAATGCCTTTATTTGAGATCTGTTCAGTTCTGGACATAATACTGCACCTGGTGTCTTCCTTCATGGCATACGTTTTCATGTCAGCAAATGTCCCCTATGAAGAATTTAACTCTTACTGACTTCAAGGGCTTGCCTCCATAGTTAATTTTTCAACAATGTCTTTGCAGCACCGACTGTGCATTCGGCCTATATTAAATATTTTGAGTCCTTGAAATGGACCCTGAAGAAAGGAGTTATAATGGGGAAAAGATGGAAAGAAAGCACAAGCAAAAGACACAGAACTGTGAGCTATTATAGAGAATCCAGGCTGCTGAGGAGGCAGAACTGGATTTTTAAACTCCATTTGAATTTTCAGTGATTAGTAAGAAACTTCTTGCATTACTACTTATATTCAGAAAGTCAACTCCTTCTAAACCAAGTTGTTCAGAATGAAAAACTAAAAGGTATATTGATAACTGCCAATTTACATATTGATTGTTCATTTCCTACTGAAGCAAAAAATTACACTTTGTTCCAAATTAGAAAATTGGTGTTCAACAATCATAAGTCTAAAAACTTCCACAAACATTCATTCTCTTGCTGTTAATAATGAATACTCTTTAACAGGAAGTCAGGGATACAGAGTGCATGGCAATTGTTACTCTAGTTGTGGAGGATTAAATGTTCTTTGTATGTTAACTTTATCTCCTAATGACCACTATAAAGCTTCAGTTAAGATAGAAGAAATAAGGACAATGAAAATACAGCAGCTGAAGTTAAAGCCAGCCCTACTTGACTCGATTTGGTTAAGCTTACTACTAATACAGCCAAGGTTGAGGGTAAAGATCAACCCAACTATGAGCTTTGACTGTTTCACTGCTTCTAGCATCTTCTAGCAACTTTGATTATCCATCTTCAAGTGGGTCCAGGCAGGAACAAAGGAACTGCCAACCAATAAGACTTTGAGTGTATGAGTGCACCTTGTTAGGACAGGAGTTAAGGTTATCTCTTGGAAAGCAATATCAATCATGGCTATCTCCCACTGACATTTTGGAAGTTATATTCTCCATAATTGTCAATGTCCTACTACCACGAAATTTTATTTTTTCCCATCAGGCAACTTCCCCCACTTTTCCCTTCATTTTCACCCTCAGCAGAGTTGGCCTGTTTTGATCCTCCATAATGAGGTGCCAGCCGCTGAAAATAAAGGCCACACTGATGTGATTGTATTCTGAAACACTCAGAAAAAAAGAAAAAGTTGGATGTCTTGAACAGACTGCCCTCTGTTTTACTTAGTCGTCTCATTATTTAATATGAGATTCCTTATTTTAAATTGAAAGTTATGTTATTTTCTACTTTTCTTTAGTATCTTGGTCCTCATTAGTCCATTCATTCAACCATTCAATTAGTACTTATTGAGTGCCAGACACTGTGCTAGACAGAGACAGAACAGTGTGTAGAAGCCCAAACAAAATCACTGCTCTAATGGAACTTCCAGCCTATTGGCAAAGACAAATTTAATTAAGTGATCACACAATTGAACCCAGACCTTATGCGTGTGTGTGTGTGCATGCGTGTGCATGTGTGTGCATGAAAAAAGTGCCTCAGAGAAACAATACATACTGTCTTATCAGAGGGAATTGTGATTTTCCTTCAGCTAGGGTTTGACCTCTTGATTTCAAAACATATGATTTGTGGTTCTCGGTATATCTGCATAGTAGCAACATCTGTCATTCTGTTATTTCTCCCAGGTCTCTGGGACCTGGGAGACTCTGTGGGTCCTGTAATCATATGGGAAAGTGAACGGCATGAAACAGTTCCCAGAAAGATGATCTGGCAGAGGGCTCAGATCAGTTATTTACTCATTCTGGGAAGTTTTCTCATCCTTTCTTCATATTTTCCTTACCTATGAAATTGGCATAATGATCACCATCCTCACAGTATGTATATCATGCTAAAATGCATGGAAACCTGTAAACATGTTGTTGGATACCAAAATAAAGCAACACGATGGTAACCATTTTTGTTGTGATATATTGACAAGAATGAGAAGAGCTGATGTGAGCAATAAAAAATTTCTAGGCCTTTTTCTTTTGTCCTTTGTTTCTTGCTAAGAAGCAGTAAAGCTATGGGAAAGAGCTCTTCATTTTCACCCAGGCAGACCTTGTCACAGCATGAGCTTGCTTAGCTTATGGTGACCATAAATTTCCTCCACTGAAAATCAGGACACGTAGTCTAACATGGCTTTTTTTCTATTGATGTATGACTTTATTTCTATGCAGACCTGTAATACTGACAATACTTTGAGATATAATTGTAATGTTTCAACTTTAAACATGAGAATAAAATAAAATAAGATCATATCTTCTGAGAAATGAGAAAAATGGCATTAGCTTCCCCTAGTCCTCCCTCGTGAACAACAGTTACAGGCCACAGATCTTTCTAGTTCTGTTGGCTTTCAATGCGGGGTGAATAAATCTGTCTCCATGGGTCATCTTCCGAAAGGATGATCATCTAGATCCTAAGATATTTATTTACCTCTGTCATGATTTAGCGACCAACCAGGTTTCCCCTGCCTTTGCTGTTCATACTCTCCAGATTTATGTTGCTACCCAATAGTGAAATTTGGGAGTTCAGATCATGTTACAGGCACTAACCTAGGTTGCCCACATTTGTCACAGTTGGGCTTGAGCTTATTTGCATTCCTTTTTTTTTTTTTTTACCAACTCTACTTTTAAAACCAACTGCTCTGATCTATGGGCTAGTAGGAAAAGTATCTTTCCAGTCTATGAGCAACACAAAATTCTTGCTTTAAAAGCAAAAGATCAGAAATGGACCTTCCCAGCTGCTGAATAGACTGCACTTTCAGTCTGAACAGTGATTGATTTTATATATATATATATATATAATTTTTTGTGAGACAGGGTCTCGCTTTGTAGTTCAAGCTGGCCTTGAGCTCACTATGTAGCCCAGGCAAACCTCGAACTCAGCAATCCCCCTGCCTCTGCCTCCTGAGTGCTGGGATTACAGGCGTGAGCCACCACGCCTGGCACTGTGGTATGTGGTATTGATTGCTGGTGGGCGTGAGGCACCACGCCCAGCATTGTATGTGGTTACTGGGATGGAACTCAGGACCTTGCTCTTGTGAGGCAGGCGCCAGAACCACTGAGCTAAATCTCCAGCCCAGCAGTGATATTTAACACTGGGAAATTGAAGACTTGTGGTTGTTTTAATAAGATCCTCTTAAAAATAAAAAAAGTAGATGATGGATCTTAGAGTACCAGGAGGTCAAGGAATCATCCAGAAAAGGCAGCTCCACTCTTATATTAGCTAAATGGATCTTCTGTAGATCTCAATATAAGAATATTTATGACCTGTGAGAGATCAAGTAGTTTGAGCTAATCCTGAGGCAAAATGGATTAAAGGCAGAGTTGGGCCTCAAAAACATCCAGTCAGTACAATAAGAGCTATAGGGCTATGGCAAAGGAGGAAGCATTGAAAAGATGAAACATCATATGATGTTATATGTGATCGTGAGATGTATATAAATTGTACCAATAAAGAATTCAATAAAAAAAAAGATGAAACATTAGTCTGGATACAATCTTGGTCCCGGAGTAGTGTCTGTGTTTCTGAGGATGGTACTTCACTGGTCTTCATCTGGGAAGTCCTGTTAGTAACATATGATCAAATCCTAAGTCATTTAGGTATTGTGGAATAGTAAAAATATATTCGAAGGGAAATGGGGGTAAGGAGTAAATAAAGAAGGGAAAGAAAAATTTGATGGTAAAATAAAAAGAAACAAAGCTTATGTATATAAGGGGCTGGGATATTGTAGGGGTTAGGGGAATGGGAAAAATGAGAAAAAATCACTAACCAGTTATTTTAATTTTTAAAATTTGTTTATTTTTATCTTTATTGGTACATTGTATATACACATCATGATCACACTCAATATTGGGATTTTGTACCAGTATATGACATGATATAATTTTATAACATTCTCATTTTTGTCCTCCCTTCCAAATACATTGTTAGAACAAGAGAGGATAATATTTTTTTAAAGGCAGAATGTATATCTTTATCTCCTTGGTATTTATATTAAGGTTAGGTAGAAAAGAAAAATTAGTATTAATGGGAATCATAAAATTCCTGTAACAAGGTAAAGGAATAGAAAGGATTTATAGTGGAGGATTAAAGACTAAGAATGCTTTTCCCAGCACACTCACGTGCGCATGCATGCACACACACATGCACACACAAACACATGCACACATAGGTTGTTTTCAGCCTTATTTGTTTATCAAATTTTTAGAAGCCACTTTATAGCATGCATTTCTTTTCTAAAGTCTGACAATACTATAAGAAATGAAAAAAGTGAAAGATTCCCCCAAAATAAAGGGCACTGTTGTCCATAACTAAAAGAGTAACCTGTTCAAACGCCATCTGTGTATGTATTATATCTTGGTAGTTAATCGTAGTTAGAAGTAACTGTCTCTTAAATATTTCTTAGAAAACAAGTGTTGATTTTATAAAAATGAAACAAAAACCATAACACCACAAAAAACAAAAAAGAAGACTAAAAAAAACCAAAAGGCCATTTGCAAAACAAATGATATCTTGTACCTGATATGAGTTTAAAAGGGAATGTAAATTCCTGAAGTCATAATGGATTTTCTATGTATTTGGGATTTTTTTTGCATTTTTCTTTGCATGGAAACAATGAACACATAAGTAAATTCAGTTTAACTTCGGTTTTACACAGTGTCCTACATGTCTACAGGACTGGTGTCTTCTTGGGTACCCACTAATCATTCCACACTATCAAGAGTCACATTTCCTTCACTGTGTATCACCTCACTGCTCTGCACAATCCTTTTAAAGCTGCCCCAGCTGCCTCACCCCCACCACCTCTGAGCTGGGGTCTCGAGTACATAACAACTTCTTCCCTCCTGAAGACACAGCCCATCTTGAGACTCTCCCAGTTCATCTCTCATATACCTGGAAACCTCTTCTATCTTGACAACTTTGTTGTTTAGTGTTAAATTATTTTTTCAGAACTTCTGGAAATGAGGATTTAATAGGTTGAGGAAGGCCTCTGCAATACATAGTACAGTGTGCCATTTGAGGGAGTGAATTTGGGTATGATGTTTATTTGTCAGGCAGAGAACTTTGGACAACTTTTTAAAAATCCAGTGACCTAATTTTATGACTTCTCATGAGAAACCCCATGCTAGGTACCAGAGAGTTCTAATGTACCAGGTGGACAAGAATACAGTGACTAGCTGGAAATCTCTATTCAGATCCCTTGCCACATCAGTGGGCCTGATTAGAATTAGTGTGGTGAGCCTGAGTGTGTGCAGAGACCACCTGTGGGCAAAGACACCCAGAGGTCCAGGTCATGCAGAGAGTACGGTTCCAAACATCTTATCTGTAGCCAAAATGCAAATAAGGATTCTATGTGATGCTTTGTGGGGTTCTTTGACTCCAGTCTGCAGGCAAATGTGGTCAGTTGGCTGCCCTTCAAGCCAGGACTCAGTCCAGAAGGAGGGCTGGGGCTACTGGTTTAGTGCATAGATGAAAAGGAACTTTTACACAGGAAGAAGAAGAAGAAGAAGAAGAAGAAGAAGAAGAAGAAGAAGAAGAAGAAGAAGAAGAAGAAGAAGAAGAAGAAGAAGAAGAAGAAGAAGAAGAAGAAGAAGAAGAAGAAGAAGAAGAAGAAGAAGAAGAAGAAGAAGAAGAAGAAGA
>PVIC010056348.1:0-10969 GCA_004025085.1 Thryonomys swinderianus
TTTTTTTTTTTTTGAGACAAGTTCTCATCATATAATTCAGGATGGGTCTGAACTCACTATGTTACTAGGGTGGCCTCAGATTCACAGTAATCCTCCTGCCTCGGCCTCCTGAGTGCTGGGATTACAGGTGTGCACCACCACGCCCCGCTAGCAGTACCATTTTAGTAATAAGGAAACAAGGATATTGCCCCATGTTATACTGTTTGGTAAACGAGCTAGTTACCCCGTGCACGTGGGCCCTGTCTCCTCCTGGCCTGCGGGAAGAGATCAATGAAAGCATCGGCTGAATGAACGAGTGAACCTGAGGAGCTCGAGGGCGGGGGTGGAGTCGCGGTGGGCACTCGCGAGGGGCTGTGGGTCACACATTGCTCGCACGTGGCCTTTCCATGGTCCTCCCACTGGCACTTGAAGGGGGACACAGGCCAGGCAGGGTGGGAGCGCTTCCTGTGGTCTTGCCTGGAGCTAAACCAGACCCCAGGGCCTCCCCAGATGCTGCAGGCGCTCTGGCCAGACAGAAATGCTGACCCAGGCCTCTGGGTATTAATAGCCCCATCCAGGCGCAGCCCTCGCCTGCCGAGGCCAGCCGAGGTCACGGGCTGCACCCAGGGACTGCGAAGTGAGTGTCCTGGTCAGATCAGCAAACATACACCCACTGGCCTGGTGGCCTGAAGAAGCTGAGTGCGAGGACCTCCCGCCCCAGCCTGGGGCGGCACAGGAGGGGCGCTCTGTTCCATCCGGTTCCCTGGCTGGGCCCCTTCACCCCTCAAGGCCTCAGCTTGCCCGTATGTACAGTGGAGGCAGCACAGCTGCCACACAGGGTCTTGTGTGCACACACAGGGCCCAAGGCACTCGGGGAACAGCCCTCAGCGGCTGCTCTGGCTGCGTGGAAGAGGAAGAGGAGGAACGGGTATGCCAAGCCCGGCCTGCCCTGCAGGGGTGCAAGGAACCCACACTGAGCCTGCCTGGACTCTGGCTTCACCATGCCAGAGATGGGGCGGAGCAGGCCCCGGGACCAGTCTCCCCGAAAGGAGCAGGGTTTTCTGCATGCAGCAAAATCAGTTCCTGGACTGAAGGTTCACCGGGTGCCAGGGATCTCACCTGGTGTTTTAACAAATATCATTTCCATGAGCTCGCACCCCCAAGAGGTGGGCACTGCCACGTCCATGTTATGGATGGAGAAACTGAGGCACGGGGCCGTGTGTGACTTGTTCAAGGGCTCAGCTGCAGGCAGCTGCTGGTCCTTCTGGCTGTGGGGTGGGCCTGGGGTAACCCTAAAAGGGTTAGCCAGGTAGCTGCAGGGAGACCTGTCTCAATGCCCAAATCCACAGCAGGGTCCCCTCGCCTGCCCTCTCAAGGCTGCGTCCCCGCCCCTCACCCCACGCATTCCCACGCTCAGGGCCTGCTCTTCCTCCCTGCCAGACCTGCGGGCCTGTGCGGTCATTCCTGTAACCCTTGTGTGGCCCCCACTGTACTGTCTGAAGCTTCCCTGGGACACGGAGGGGGCCGGACCCACTGCCCGCAGCCCGGTGGACTCCAAGCACAGTGCCAGGTGCGCTGTAACTATTTCTGGGCTGCTCGAAGCTGCCACAGTGCTTCTGCCCTTTGCAAAGCTCGGGGAGTGCAGAGGCAGATCCGTTACCACCGACCAATTAATTATCCCATCACAGAGATCAAATTCACAAGCTGCCGCTCAATAGGACTGTGATGCACTACCCCACACCCAAGGTGGATTTAAAGAGAAAGCAAGCCCAGTCTGCTGGCTTAAGGAAATGCTACCACACAGGGCGGTGCTGGCCTGGCCCCAGGGACCCAGAATGCGAGGCCCCCGGTGACGTCATGAACTCCACCCATCCACTACCCATGGAGGCTCGGCCGGGGCTCCACCCTCTCAAACCTACAGCCCCACTGGGTCCACACCGCCTGGAAGCGAGGCAGCAGGCTGGGTTCCCAGGAGTCCAGACTGCTCAGGAGGATGGGGCAAAAGAGGGGTCAACCCAGGGCACACCTCTGCCTGGACCAGGGGCCAGACCACATCTGAGTCCAGAGCAGCTGGACTACATTTCCCAGAGTCCTCTGGCACCCTGGGGCAGTCATTGGCAGATTTAAATAGCCCAGGCCCAGGCGGCTGGTCAGAGGACTCGCCCACCTCCCTCCGGCCTCACTGGCACCAGCCCCACATGGGTGGGCTCCATTGGCTGCCCCGCTGCCACTGACGTCCCAGAGCCGGTGACAGCGGGAAGTAAACAGCCATGTGCAGTCCTCCTGTCTATATTTAACAGCTGCCGCAGGGAAGACAGGGAGGCAGGCCACGGTGGCGCTCGGGCGGCTGTCATCTTCGGTGACGAGGCCCTTGGAGAGGCTGGCACTGGCCGAGAAGGGGTGATCGAGCAGGTTCAGCATGCCGGCCTCCCAGAGCCGGGCCCGCGCCCGGGACCGCAGCAACATCCTCAACCGGGCCGAGTTCCTGTCCCTGAGCCAGCCCCCCAAGGGCACCCCGGAGCCCCGCGGCTCGGCCAGGAAGGCCTCAGGGCCCTCGGCACAGCCCCCACCGGCCAGCGACGGGTCCCGCGAGCGGCGCCAGTCCCAGCAGCTGCCCGAGGAGGACTGCATGCAGCTGAACCCCTCCTTCAAGGGCATCGCCTTCAGCTCCCTGCTGGCCATTGACATCTGCATGTCCAAGCGGCTGGGCGTGTGTGCCGGCCGTGCTGCGTCCTGGGCCAGCGCGCGCTCCATGGTCAAGCTCATTGGCATCACGGGCCATGGCGTGCCCTGGATCGGGGGCACCATCCTCTGTCTGGTGAAGAGCAGCACGTTGGCTGGCCAGGAGGTGCTCATGAACCTGCTCCTGGGTGAGTGTGCCGCCGCCTGCCTGCAGCCCAGCCCCCACAGGCCGGAAGCGGCTGGACCGAGCTAATGAGGTTAGGCTGGGAGGGCGCCCAGAAACGGGCAGGCTCTCTGCAGGGGCTGAAGCTGGGATGCAGTGGGCCCCTGCGCCTCGAGGGGCTGGCTCTTGGCAGACCAGGAGCACCCCTTTAGGGTCCTCATTCCTAGAGCACTCACTGCTCCCAGCCCTGCTCAGTTCAGGGACACTGTGGGCTCCCCGCTATTCTAATACGGGGTCTGGCGACCTGGGGACCAGGCTGGGACAGCCCTCACCCCAAGTCTCTCCAGCTCCCTCCTCAGGGAGCCTCTGAAGAAAGGACAGCCTGCATTGCTTTCCAGGCTTGGGTACCAGCCCCTCCCACCCCAGCCCAGCCCTGTGCAGCAGCCACGTGGGACCCACGTGGAAGGCAAGCTGCCCCTCCACCTGGAGGTGACACCCAGCCCCCACCCGGCCACCCCAGGGACCTCGGCTTCCACCCTTCCCTGTGTGGCTGCCACTCGGGAGCCGGGCTCGGGTCTCGTACGGGGAAGGCATGAACAGCACCGAGGTCCCGAAGGGGTGCAGGTGCCTCGGGGGCTCTGACCCACGGGAGGGACAGGGAGGACTCCCTCTCCCCCTCAGGTCCCAAGTCCTGGCCAGAGCGGGGGTCTGGGGGTGGCGCAGAGAAAACGGTCAGGGTCCTCGGGGAGGGGAAGCTGGGCCTCCTCCACCACCGGGGGGCTGGTCCTCTTACGGAATCATCAACACCAGTGACTTATTTTAGCCTGAGTAGAGTCCCAGGGGCCTGGGGCCCCCTTGTCCCTATGTCAGAGATTAGGAATCTGAGGTTCCAGTGGGGTTTGGTGGCGCATTCCTGTTGTCCTAGCACTCAGGAGGCTGAGGCAAGAGGATCACAATGAGTTCAAGGCCAGCCCGGGCTACTTAGTGAGTTCAAACCTGAACTACACAACGAGGCCTTGTCTCAAAAACAGATAGGGGAGCCGGGCGTGGTGGCTCACGCCTGTCATCCCAGCGCTCGGGAGGCAGAGGCAGGAGGATTGCTGAGTTCGAGGCTTGCCTGGGCTACAGAGTGAGCTCAGGGCCAGCCTGAACTACAAAGCGAGACCCTGTCTCACAAAAAACAAACAAACAAACAAAAACAGATAGGGGAGTCTGAGGTTCCTATCCATAGGCAACCGGGCCTGCCTTAGAGCAGGGGCTTTTACCTGGTTCCCCTGATACACAGGCCTCTGGCGGGGCCCTGGGCGGCAGGGAGACAGCCAGGTGGCTGGGTCCTGGTGCAGAACTTCCCAAGCAGAACGTGCTCCTGTTCTGTGAAATGCCTCCGGGGCTCCGGGAGGGCAGTGTTGGGGCTGGGGTGCCTGGGCTCAGAGGAGGGGGTGGCCAAGCCCCCCAGGCCCTGCTCCTTCCTGGCTCCCTGCAGGAGGACTGCGGACGCGATACTGGGGTTTGGCATGTTCTTGCTCATTTCAGACATTAGAGGAGGAGACTGAGGCACAAAGCAATGAGTGGCCCAGGCTTGTGCGGCAGACGGGGACAACCCCAGCTGGACTCTGAGTCCTTCCAAGGGGCCCAGACAGTGAGGAGCGGAGAAGGTAGAGGCCGTGGGCCCACTGCCATGGTCTGAGCTCTTGACTGCAGTGCCTTCATGGAGATTTCCTGAATACGAAAAGCATTTTGCTTTGAGATGGGGTCTTGCTCTGGAGCCCAGGCTGGCCTTGTGCTCTCAGCAGTCTTCCTGCCTCAGCCTCCTGAGTGCTCGGAGACAGGCATCTGTCAGGCCCAGCTCTCCTTGTGATTCTGATTTCATTTCCTGGTGCCTGGGGGGCTGGAGCACCTTCTCATCATTCGTTCTTTCCGTGTAAGAAGGAATTCAAACCGTACAGGGGGTCGTCTGAGCACAGCACGGCCAGCTCCTCCGAGGATAGCATTGTCACGTGAACCACGGTGTGCTCTCAGAGTGCTGGGCTACCACACCTGCCAAGGAGAAGCTTTTAAAGACAAAACTGAGGTTGAAACCACAACCCTGGGGCACCATGATGCCTAGCAAGGGTGGCTTCCGGCCAAGGTGAACAGATACAGCTGAGCGCTGACCTTGAAATGTTTTTGTCTAAGATCACAGCAGCCTGGGAGCTTGAACTCTCCCCGCTCCTCTGTTACCGGCAGACGGTGGAGGAAGAACCCACATGGCAGATTCTGCCAGCATTCCCAGTGTTTTCTTTTTGTGAGAGAGAGGGTCTCGCTTGTACTCTTGGCATCCTCCTGCCTCAGCCTCCCTCCCAGTGCAGGGATCACAAGCATATGCCACCACGCCCAGCCACACTCCTGTCACAGAGGTGGATGGAGTGTGTGGAGTGAGGTGTCCTTCAGCTCCCCCCGGACTGGCCTGTGGGTGTCTCTGCACCCCTGGCTGTGGCCCCCTGGCCCTTCCTTGAGCGGCCCCCTCCCGTCACTGTCACTCTTGCTTTGGAACAACTTCCGTGACAGCCTCTCCACAGGGTGCTCCAGACCCCGGCCGCTGTCTCCACTGAGCTCCCGGGACAGCCGGGCCCTGGGTGGCAGCAGCCACGCCAGGCTATGGCTGCACGTCGGGGTCATGAACCCCACAGCAGGCGCGGCAGGGAGAGAACCGTGCAGAGGCTGAGCAGGTGCCGGGTGGCGTCACACACATGCAC
Organism: Thryonomys swinderianus; assembly: GCA_004025085.1. Taxonomy (NCBI): domain Eukaryota; kingdom Metazoa; phylum Chordata; class Mammalia; order Rodentia; family Thryonomyidae; genus Thryonomys; species Thryonomys swinderianus. The sequence continues at coordinate 5,560 of PVIC010056348.1, forward strand.
ACGCACACATGCATGCTCATGTACACACGCTTGCTGCTCAAGGCAGGAGGCAATGCAAGAAGCCTCGTCACCCCAGGGCCCCCACACCCCAGCTCTGCTGACCACAGGCCTCCCGGGGATGGGTCCTTTGGACTTTGTTTTTCTTTTTGTATGGGGATTGGGCGCAAGACCTTCACATGGGGCTGCAGCCCAGCCCCTTCTGTAAAAGGTTGAGAAAGGCCCAGCTAAATTGCTGGGCTGCCCAGACTGGGATCAGACTTGTGATCCTCCTGCCTCAGCCTCCCAGAATCCTGGGGTGACAAGTGTTCGCCACCAGGCCCAGGTTCACTGATTTTCTTAAAGAACCTTTGTATATATGTAAAACACATGGCACATGCGCTGTGCCCTTCCAACTGTTTCTAGGTGTACGGTCCTGCGGTGTCGCGCGTGCGCACACTGTGACCAGCCGTCACTGCCCTCTGCCCCAGGACACCTTGCAAAAGTGAAACTGTCCCTGTGGGATGCCAGCTCCCCGTCCTTCCCCAGCCGCCTCCTCTTTTTTCTCTATGAATTCAGCTTCCCCCAGTCCCTTGGGCAAGTGGCATCATACAGTATTTGTCCTTTTATAAAAATAAATAACTTTTTAAGCTGGTCATGGTGGTACGCATTTATAAGCCCAGCACTCGGGAAGCTGAGGCAGGAGGATCACCTCTGGGTTCAAAACTAGCCTGGGCTACGTAGCAAGACCCTGTCTCAGAAAACCAAAGCTAAAAGAAAACATATTTTTGAAAACATGCCCCAGGGGCCGGAGGGTTAGCTCAGTGGTTCTGGCACTTGCCTCGCAAGCGCAAGGTCCTGAGTTCAATCCCCGGTAACCACATAGAATGCTGGGTGTGGAGACACGCCCACCAACAATCAACACCGCATACCACGATGCCGATGCCGGACGTGGTGGCTCACGCCTGTCATCCCAGCACTCGGCAGGCAGAGACAGGAGGATTGCTGAGTTGGCAGCGGCTTGCCTGGGCACCATAGTGAGCTCAGGGCCAGCCTGAACTACAAAGCGAGACCCTGTCTCAAAAAGCAAAAAAAAAAATACGTGCCCCAATATTGCCTGTTCACAGTAAGGATGTTTTAGGCAGAATTACAAAAAGAACACAAAAACGCCTCCTCCGAGGCTGGCGGGAAGCACTGTGTCCTGTGTGTGGCCCCACGCGTCCCTGCGTTGGCACGTGCTGTCTGGGTGGCGCCTGCCGGGCTGTAAATCTCCGTGGCGGACGCGGAGCTGCACTGTCTAGACGTGCCGTGGCGTGTGGCGTCTGCCTCCCCGTGAAGGTCATTCCTGTTCTCTGCTTCACGCCTCTGAGAGTCCCCGCCAGGGAGGGAAGCTTCCTGCAGAGGGTTCGAGGGAGAATCAGGGCTCCAGGCCTCCTGCCAGCCCCGCTGGCCCCACTCCAACCGTCTGGGTCCCCAGGAAGCCCCGTCTCGCCTCGGCCTCCACTCCCCTGCCTGTCCCTCTGGGTGGGGTTGCAGCCTGTCCTCTGAGGCCCCTCAGGGACAGCAGCCCCACAAGGGCCACGCAAGGTCCCCGACAGACAGCGCTCCTGCTGGGCGGATGCGGGGGTCCTGTGCTTAGTACAGAGTCCCCAGGCCTCGCAGCAGCCGGCCACAGTGTGGGGTGGGGAGGCCACGGCCAGGCCTGTTATGATGTTGCTCCCTCTGTTGCCATGGGCGGCCCCCGGGTCTGCCAGCCCCACCTGGTCTGTCATCCCAGCACTCAGAAGGCTGAGGCAGGAGGGTCGAGAGTTTAAGTTGAGCCTGGGCTACACGGCAAGATTATGGGCCAGTGGGCCTGGGTTCTGGGCATGTGGAGGTGGGGCCTGTGTCCCCTGCCCGTGTGCCCTGAGCTCAGGAATGTCTTGTCACTAATACATTGCTCTTGCCACCTGGGAGCCTGGGCTAGAAAGACATCTGACGCTTCCTTGGACCAGGCGAGGCCAGGCCTCCGGAGAGGGACGCCTGCTGGTGGCCGCCTTTCAGCTGGCTGTGTAGCCCAGGCCAGCCTTAGACTCATGGCCGTCCTCCTGCCTCAGCCTCCCAGAGTGCTGGCATTACAGGCCCTCAGCACCACACTCTGCTCGAGTCTGCATTTTTCTGCCCTGTGGTAGTAACTCCTCACCCTATCCAGCCCGTCAGGTGGGCCTCCCACTTGAGGGGCCACTGGGGTAACAGTTGGTCCCAACTGGGGGACAAGTAGCCTTAATTGAGGGAAGAAAATCAGGCAACTTGAACGGTCATATAGCTGCCACCCACACGGCTGGCATCATCCTTGCTGTCCCACAGAAGGCCCTTTGGGTGCTGGGGCCTCATGAGTGAGCAAGTCGCCATGGCTACACAGAGAGCTACCGTATTACCCCCCAATTCCACTGCCAAGGAAACACCCAAAAGAAAAGAAAGCAAGATTGTACACCAATGTCCAAAGCAGAATTACTAACATTGGGCTCCATCGATGGACACACTGTGGCATATCTGCTCGGTGAAATATTATTCCGCCAGGAAAAAGGAGTGGACCCGCCCCATCTGCAGCGTGGGTGGACCTGGAAATGTTAGGCCAGGAGCAGGAAGCCTGTCGCAAAAGGCCACTTACTGCCTGACTCCGTTCTTATGAAATGTGCAGAAAAGGCAAATCCCTGGAGCAGGAAGCAGACTGGTGCTGGACAGGGCCTGGGGCAGGGCAGATGGGCCCAGCGCCTCCTGAGGATAGGGTTTCCCTGGCGATGACACAGGTTCCGGCCTTGGGGGAGGGGACTCGAGAGCAAAGGCCCCCCCCCATGGTGGCGGGGAGGGAAGGGTGGCAGGATGGGCGGGGCCGGGGCGGGGCCGGGGGCGGGGCCGCCGTGGACTGACGGCCGCTGCCTCCTGCACAGCCCTGCTCCTGGACATCATGACCGTGGCCGGAGTGCAGAAGCTCATCAAGCGCCGCGGGCCCTACGAGAGCAGCCCGAGCCTGCTGGACCACCTCACCATGGACATCTACGCCTTCCCCGCCGGCCACGCCAGCCGCGCCGCCATGGTGTCCAGGTTCTTTCTCAGCCACCTGGTGCTGGCGGTGCCGCTGCGGGTGCTGCTGGTGCTCTGGGCCCTCTGCGTGGGGCTGTCGCGCGTCATGATCGGCCGCCACCACATCACCGACGTCCTGTCGGGCTTCGCCATTGGCTACCTCCAGTTCCGCCTGGTGGAGCTGGTCTGGATGTCCTCCAACACCTGCCAGATGCTCATCTCCGCCTGGTGAGGCGGCCGCTGCCCCCGCGGGGCGCGGAGCGGTGACCGCAGGATCCGTGGGTGCCTGGTTCGAGCAGCCTCTGGGCAGGCTGAGGCCGATGAGGCCGGGAGGCTCAGTGACGGGCATGGCTGGCAGTGCCCGGCCCCAGCCCCTCTGCCCAGACTCCAGGTCTCCTCTCCAGGTGCCAGGGGCCCACCTTGGCTTTGGTTCTGTTTGGGGACAGCTGGTGAGACCAAGATGGTGGCAGGAGGGGCCGGGTCCTGTCCCAAGCATCGTGGTCCTGCCCGTGGAGCCCTGGCTGTGCCCGCCTTGATGCCCCAACGCTATGGACACTGGCCTGCAGCCCACAGGACTGTGTGGCCAAGTGCCACACAGACTCTGCCCCCAAAGGACGCTCCTGAGGGCCGAAGTCCTGCTTGACCCTGTTTAGTGCTTCCTGAACGTGTCCAACCACAGGACCCTTTCTTCAAGAAACCATCGTCTGCACCAGGGAACCACTGCCCAGGTGCCAGGGGAGTTGGGTGCCAGCTGGGTGAGGCCGGCAGGGGCTTGGCTCTGTGGCCCAACACCCTGCTGCGCACAGCCCACCTCGCACGACAATACAGACCACACGGGCGCACACTCTCGCGTGCTTTCTAGCTTGTGCCAGGAGCGGCTCACGGGTCCCAACCTAAAGCACCCAGGGTGCCACTGGCTGGGCTCGAGGCCCGGGCTCCTGGCCCCCCCAGGGCGCCCTGTTCTCTTCCCCGAGGTCACCGTTCGGGGCTCTTCCAGCCTGAGGGCCTGGGTGGTTCTGCCCGGGCCGGGCACTGTGCCCTCTCCCGCTCCAGCCCACCTCTGGGCACAAGGTCCTGCTCCCCAGGGGGTGACCGGGCCTGGGCAGGCGGCGTCACAGTGCACAGCCACCCGACACCGGCCAGCGTGTGTGCCCAACAGAGCTGAGCGTGGCCCAGGCGGGCAGGGACCTGGTGGGCCTAGGTTGGCTGCCAGGCCGTCTGCCCCTCCCGGTTCCTGGGCCCGTGTTCCTCACTCCCTGTGGCAGCCGCCCCCCTCCAGCGCCTCACGTCCGGAGCCAAACAGGGTCGTGTCACTGCGTCCCGGGAGCCTGGCATGCAGCGGAGCTGAGGTGCCAGGTTCCATGCCCATCTTTGCCCAGAGGGAGCTTCAGCATCTGCTCTTCATTTCTGGTGGCTTTCAAGCCTCCAGGTCCCTCCTGCAGTCCCCATGGTGCTCACTGGGGTCCCCCTGCCCGTTACCCCACACTCTGGAATCTGTCACCCAGGGTTGGGTGGAGTTGGCTTTTTTTTTGGCCACTACAGGAGAATGAATTCAACACTTTCACACTGAGCTACAACTCCAACCTTTATTATTTTTTATTTTGAGGCAGTCTCAAAATAAGTTGTTCAGGACAAGCTCCAACTCGGAATCCTCCTGCCTCAGCCTCCTAGAGTGCTGGAATCACAGGCTTGTGCTGTCTACCCCAGCTATCTTGGGGAAAGAAAAGCCTCTAGCCCTTGGGGTGCATGTCCCTATTAGGTTCTGCCTCTGCAGGAGGTGGGGAGCGGTATTTTTAGGATTAGAGGCCCTGAAAAATGGGGTCTGGAAGCCACATCATATGAAGAGGCCACTCTCGGGCTGGCTCAGGTGTTGACAGCCTGAGCCCCAGGGCTCTGATCTGTCAGAGAGGTGTGACAGCGGCCCCCAGGAGCAGCCCATGACCCAGGGGTGCTGTGCATGTGGAGCCTGGCATGCATCTGCCCTGGTGGTGTGGAGGGAGTGGGCTGCATGCCCGGGCGGGCGCTGGGCATGGCCAGAGCAGGGCCTGGTCCACCATGAATCTGCCTCAAAATCCCGCACACACGTCTCATCAGCCTGGCCAGTTCCTGCAGCAGCTCCAGAGTCCTCTTTCTTGAGTGTCTTCACGAGCTGTGATAAAAAATATGGTGACTGGGTTAGCTCAGTGGTTCCGGCGCCTGCCTTGCAAGCGCAAGGACCTGAGTTCGATCCCCGGTAACCACATATAATGCTGGGCGTGGTGGCTCACGCCTGTAATCCCAGCACTCGGGAGGCAGAGACGGGAGGATTGCTGAGTTCGCGGCGGCTTGCCTGGGCACCATAGTGAGCTCAGGGCCAGCCTGAACTACAAAG
>PVIC010056349.1:0-10970 GCA_004025085.1 Thryonomys swinderianus
TATAACACTAAAATTGCATATTTCAACTTGGTTCCATTTTTAGAATGCAGGTTATAGTGAGGCTTTTTACACGATACTAAAATGTATACGTATGTATGCATGGTATATGCACCAGGACCATGTGCATGTGTGAACATGCATATTTAGAAAGATCTTTTGCATTATGTTACAAGTTTATAAGAGATTTCCAAAGGGCCTGAATAAAACAATATTCTACATTTTACAATATACTTCACAAGAATAAGGCTATACCTATTTACCTTTTTATTTTTGTCTAACAACCACTTTGGACAATAGCATTTTAAAAAGTAGTATCTGTATTAGCTCTGCGAGAAAGGTTACATTGCTGTAAAATGTACCTGAAACAAATCAAGTTAAAAAGTGGAAGGTTTTAGTTTTAGTCACAGTTTTAAAGGTTTTCCTTAAAGGTTCTCATCCAGTTCATGTCTCTGACTTTTCTTTTTTTCTGTTCAATTCCAGTTAAAAGCGAAGCAAAACTTTTAGAAGTATATTTACCTTTCAGATCCCGTATAGATCTTTAAAGGGAACACTTTGTGTTCTGATCACTATTATTTTTCTTACTTTGCTTGCCTGTCTGATTTATGTCCTTTGACCAATGATCTTGTTGGCTGTGCCTACACCGTTAATTGTTAAAGGTGAGCAAATGCACATTACCTGTGTAGAAACATGTATGCATGTGGTGGACGAGAAGTGTGTATATTTCTGATGTAAAAAAAAAAAAAGACAATGGAATTATTGTGTGAAAGATTTGGAGAAAAAAGGTCAATACTAAGCTAAAAATTGGGAGTATCTTGACCTTTGGCTAACGCTTTTCACTTTGCCCCTAATTCTAATAGATGGTACCCACAGTACCCATGGACTATTCCCGATTTCAGAGCTACAAGGTGCCTTATCAACAATTGGCTTTATTTTCAAAAAATGTAAACATTATCAAGCATAGCATTATGCTACTAGATATGTTAATAATTTAGCTTTGGATGTCTCCTTCTTGAGTCATCTCCAAGGTGAACAAGAAGGTTGGTGTGGCTGAAAAGGGTGTGATTCTTTCCCATCTGGTTCTCCTTCCATCTTCACCTTAAAAAGCTGACTGGGTACTTCATCAGAGGCATTGATTGAATAATATTCTCTTCTACCTAAAATTGCTGCTGACGCATTTCTTTCCATTTTGCCTCCAGTTGTCTCTAGGTGCAGCTTTAGGGAATACATTGAAAGTTACAGAAATATTTTCTTGTGATATGATTACAAAAATCCTTTACTACAAACACAAATCATTCAAGAGTTTGTATCTGAAGCATTTAAATAAACACAGAAAGCCAGTGATTCTGCAACAAAGCTGTGACCTTATTTGAAATGTTCCTTTTTCCCTTATATTTGTAAAAAAAATATTAATGTCTTTCAAATCTAGAAGAAATGTGTCCTCCTTTGAAGAATCTCCCCTGGGGTTTGTATTTGGGTGCTACTCTTGTGGGCAGGGCACTGGCCAGGCCCTGGGTATTCCTCCCCCGGCCGGCTGCTTCTGTCCCGCCACCCCATCCCTGTAGAGAGACCTTGAGGAGGTAGGTAACTTTGTGAAGTATCTATTTCTGCCTTTAGCCAAAAATATAAACATGGCTTAAAAATGTATCCAACACATGCTTATAGATGACTTTGGTAACCCTATGTCGATTTTCTTAAAAAGAAGTACTTGTTGTATCTTTCTTTTTTTCTCAATCGTCTGTTAATAACCCCGTGTCCTGTCCATCTTGGGTACCAGACTTATATACCTGGCTGCCCAGCTGGCAAACCGGGGACCTACCCGCCCTTGTCTAGGTCTGGAGTTGTTAAGTTATTGAGTTCTGTAATGATCTGTGTCTTACAATAGCTGGCGTCAACTAGGCCATTTGGACAATGACTTGTCGTCCATCAGACTGAACAGAGACAAAGGGATTTGATAAATGAGCACAATCTTGCTTTGGTCGTTATCAAAGGCCTTCACTTTCATACAGTGAGAAGTGCAATAAATGGGCTGAGCTCATGGTTAATGGAATGGCATTTCCACATTTCAGACTGTCTGTAAATAATGGACAAGCTTCACTGTAAACAAAGGAGGGTAAAATAAAGAACCTCTCTTGACGCATGAGAACAAATGACTTCACATCTCATCTATATTTAGAGAATGATGCTGAAGTCTATTCATTTATCCTTCCGTATTCATTTTTTGGATAAATGATGGTGCTCTTTTTAAACTTGAAGTCCAAATGGCTTAATACGATAAAATATGTCACATTTTATAGGCATTTTGTAACAAGGCTTGCATGTCTCTGTGGTGCAGTTACATACCATATCAGTTATTCCCTAAGGTATTATGTAGCTGTAGACCATAAACTTTTCGCTTAAATTAACTCTCACAGCTGGTTGCTTTAATTTGATGCATTATGCCACAAATGTTTCAACAGCTTGGCTAAAGTGAGCCACCCTGCAGCCTCAGAAGAAGAGCGAAGGTCAGTGCCCACGCAGCCTCATCATTTGCAGATTTTCGTTGGGCATATTAAAAAGCGTTCTCCAGAACGCAGCTTAATGGAACGTAACCAAACAAAATGAAAGGAAGCCACTTACCCGATTGCAGTGGTGGTGTGCTTATGGAAAGCGGGGCGATAAATCCTTAGCTCTCCTGACAGTGTTTACAAGAGCACATTTAAACCATCATGAACGGTGTGCTTTGAGCGCAGTGCTGACTTCCCCCCGCACGGTAGCACTGCTCGCTGTTCTTCAGACCGAGAAGAGGGAGGCGCTCAGACAAGGGCCCAAAGCAGTTGCCCCTCACCGTCTACACAGGAAGACGTCACCGCCAACAGCGAACAGAGCACTCTTCGCACTCCTGCTGTTTGTGCACTAATGGCTTCAGTGAAACCGCTGAGAATATAAAGAGAACAATCCATTACAGTAACACAATTTTAAGGCCATTACAACTCCAAGTTTAGTCTAACCTCTCACAATTAGCTGTAAATATGATTGGTAAAGCAATTCATGAGCTGAAGTAATTTTGGCAATGAAGACCAGAAAATAGTATTCTAGCAACATAACAGAGATGGAAGAAATGAATGTGAAAGGTTAATACTATATTTTAAAAGTAAGTATTTGTAAATAAGAGATTTCCTTATTAACCGTAAGGCTATTACCTTTCCAAGTCAAATGAGAACAAAAAGATCTCTGGGAGATCATGCTCAACATCTATCTAATAATCTCTCAGTTCCAAAACATTTAGTTGTCCTAAAACACAGGTCTTATAATGGGATGTGGGGCCCATTCAATCTCATTCATATGTCATGAAACCACGCTCGATTTTATACTCATATCACGTGTATGCTTTTCTCATAGCCACTATTTTAAACACCCTCCTTCTGTAAACAACTCCATTCTTATCTCCTCCTAGATTCTTCCTAAATCCTTTCAATCAAAAATTAACTTTTCCTCTACCTTTCTATCTATAAAACAGGATTGTCAGGGGCTTTCACTTATGCACTTCCTTTGCATCAGGTTAATTTTATGCTGAATATAGGCATCTTGAGTTCATGTATCATCTCCTTAGCTTGATGGACTGCTCCTCACTACACAGACATACCTCACAGAGCCTACTTATGGAGTAAGGAAGGTTTTGAGCACATGGTTCTGAAGGTTCCAAGTCTGAATGGCACAGGACGGGTTTAGCCGAGTCCCCGTGGAGACAGACGGTGAGAGGCGGTGTGTGTGTGGCCCACGGGTCACTCAGAAGGACAAGGAGCATCAAGCTCGCTCCTTCCACAGCAGCCCTTTCACGAGAAGACACTTTACGAGCCCGTACTCCAGCCGCCTGAAGGGCTAAGTCCCATCTCTGGAAGTCCCACAGCCCTTCCCAGTGCCTCCGTCCTTCCAAACCTGAGTACTTGCCTCTCTGGACACAGTCAGTTTATACTGACGTGAACCATCGTCATCGTGGTAACATGGCACCTTTTTTCTTTGTGGAAATGAGGCTGAGTTTCAGTGACTTTGTTCCCTGAGCAAAATACTACTATTTCTCAGATCAGATTCCTGGTTTTGGCCGCCTTACAATCTAAAGGTGGCGTTCGCCTCATGTGCCTGAATGTGTACTCAAGCAGAGATACAAATGAACGGAATGTTTTGATTAAAATGATAAGAATTGGCAGGAAATGGAAGGTGTCAAGATAGAATATAAACAATTTAATAGGGACTAGGTCCTTCTGTATAAGAAGATAGACCTCTGTGTTTACTTAGAGTAGACTTTGGTGGTGCAGGCTTTGTGGGCAGCATGCTTTATGTAAACCCACACTTTCTGAACACTAATCTAGGCCCAAGAAAAGGAAGGAAGTGACGCAGGAGGGGATCCCCCTTCCAGTGGATCACTGACTTTCTAGGCTGAAACTGCAAGTCCAGGCAGATGGCACCTGAGAATGTCAGTAGTGGACAGCGCAGTCCCTGGCTACCCCCGTGTTGCCCCTCGCTGTGGACCCCTGTGGTCTGAGCGCAGCACCCAGGCCCTGAGGACGCTCCAGGTGTCTCGGAGCCTCGGTCTACGGACGCCTCTCTGGCGAGGCCTGTCAGTAGGGATCTTGATATCAATAGCTGTGACCAGCTCCTTCGAACTTTAAGACAGGCGCTTCCTCCATCATGTGTACTGATAAACATGGCTGAGGGAATAAACAATCAGGATACTTTAAGAGAGACATTGTCATATTATATCCACAAGAAACTGAAGATTTTTAAGAATGCTCTTTATTTTGAAATTATGCCTTTCAAGTCCTGTATTTTGTCATGATTCTTTTTTTTTTTTTTTTTTTGTGGTACTGGGGATCGAACTTGGGTCGTTGTGTATCCAAGGTTGGTGCGGTACCACTTGAGCTAAATCCCCAGTGTCATGATTTTTTTTTTTTTTGAGACAGGGTCTCGCTTTGTAGTTCAGGCTGGCTCTGAGCTCACTATGTAGCCCAGGCCAGCCTCGAACTCAGCAATAATCCTGCCTCTGCCTCCCGAGTGCTGGGATGACAGGCGTGAGCCACCACGCCTGGCTGCATGATTCTTTTTATAGCATCCCTGGGAGATTATAAATTTGTAGGAGAATTACTATTTCATTTATTATTATTACTATTTCATTTGAACAATGAATTTCATTGTTTCATTTTAAATTGAAACTATATGCTAAACAACCTTGTGAGCTGCGATGTTTTCATGTAGTTGCGTCCTTTTACTTCCAGGAAAAAACAAATGGCCTTCACATCGTGCTTTTGGCAGGAAAAAAAGTAAACTTTATGTGAGAAAAATGTATAATGAAACCCTATTAAATATTGAGAAGCTGAATTATTCTAATGTAAGTGACACTTTATGTCTATACATGCTATTTATCAGTTTATTTTTTAAAACTTCTCCCTGGAAGCCAATTTTTATTGTCTTTCTATATCCGTAAGTAGTTATTTACTTGTCTTATGTTTAATATTTGTGATTTCATCATCTATCTAGTTTAAATTAGTATGAAACAGGCACAGTATTAAGATATATATAAATAGGGCCAGAGGGTTAGCTCAGTGGTTCCAGTGCCTGCCTCGCAAGCGCAAGGTTCTGAGTTCGATCCCTGGTAACCATATACAATGTTGGGCATGGAGACTCAGGCCCACCAACAATCAATACCGCATACCACAGTGCCGGGCGTGGTGGCTCACGCCTGTCATCCCAGCACTCGGGAGGCAGAGACAGGCAGATTGCTGAGCTCGAGGCTTGCCTGGGCTACATAGTGAGCTCAGAGCCAGCCTGAACTACAAAGCGAGACCTTGTCTCAAAAAAAAAGATATATATAAATATTAAATTTTATAGTAAAGAAGTAGTTTATAGTAAGTTTTAACAATTTAGGCATTTTTAATATGCTCAACTAAGAGTTCTTAATCTCTTACTGTATTAATCAGGAAAAGGTCTTCAGAGTTTGTTCTTTTTAAAGAAAGTAAAAATATGCTTCTTAATATTTCAATTTAAAAATTTAATACTTTTTATTTCTCTATAAAATGTTACACGTTAAATAACACCGATCTCATTACTATCATTCCATATGTATGACCTTAACAATAGTTTAATAACATTTTAGAAATGATATGTTGCCCCCACCGCCTCCTTTACACACTCCCACATGGAAAAGGCTACAGATAAACTGGGGAAATCTTAAAACTAAACTAATGTAACAAAACTCTTACATTTAGTTTCACGAAAAAAAAGAAAGAAATTCCCAGTTTGATATGCTTTAAATTTAAAACTGTAAATTATGGTTTCATTATAAAATTTAGCATATTTAAATAGCCATTTCAGTCTCATTTGTATCATGTCATATTTCTCACCTTAAAAATAATTCAGTATATCTTGAAAGTATTATAGACACAGATAAATGCAGAAGAGAAGGAGAGAGAGATAGAGCAAGAGAGACAGACAGTGAAAGTGGGCTAGGAAGAAAACAAACTTAATTTAGGGGAAAAGGGATCACCCAAATATTTTGAGTTGGCTCAAAAATCTTGTAGACTTGATAATTAATTTTATAATGTATCTCTCCCTCCCCCTCTCTCCTTTCCTGCCTCTTTCTCTCCCTCCGTCTTTCCAGATAAATGAAGCCATTTTATTTTCCTTTCTTTCCCTGCCTTTGCCACCTTCACATAGTTTGTCACCTTAACTGCTTCCGAGGCGCCAGCAATCCAAATCAGCATCTCTGCAAAAGAAAATGTCCAGATCCTTTGGAGTGGATTTTAGTACAAAAAACAAGAGCTCTATTAAACTTTTTGTCACACATTAATTTAAAATGAATAAACATTAAGTAATTTAGTCAATAAACAAATTAAGTAATTTAAATATTCAGAAGTTTTCTCCCATATATGGTGATGCATTTACTATAAGCTACCAAGTCAAATAACTTTATTCTTTTTTGGTGATTTCATAGTTTCTGGTAAGATTCAAACAAATGCGGTGAACATAGTGTGATCCCTCGTTGTGAAAAGGAACTAAAGTCCCTGACAGATGTGCCAAGGGACAGAGACAGAGGTATCTCTGTGTGTCAGCCAGCTTGCAAATGAATACAAACGTGTGAACACAGAAACCGTGGCCCCTGGTGATGGGCCTTTTAGAGCGTTCAGTGATACAAAGAAAGGCCTGTGTTTCTCGGCTCCGCCCTGTCCCTAAGTCACCATGCTGAATCCGTGGACTGGTAGGTAGAAGACCATCAAGACTGTAGGTAATGCAAACTGCTTAGCAGTATTTCAGATGACGTGTTTTCCTGATTTTCTTTTTTAACTTTTCACTTCTATGTAGGGTTATATAATGTCTAAACTTTCTATGTCACAAGAAATATTCAGAAATTACAGCCAACGCTTTTACAACTGAATTTATTCTACTCACTGAAGAACGAATGACTCTTTATTGTACTCATTTATTCTATTTCACAGGAAACTATGAATATTTTCCCCATTCATACTAGTTAAGCCATATTCTAGCTTAACTTTAAAACTAAAAATAGAAAGTAAGTATTCCCATTTAACCTCGCCATATATAGACCAGTTCTATTTAGGAACAGGATATGTAATTTATCAGCGAAGTTCCTGCAAATGTAATATAGCTACAAATTAAAAAGCATGAAATAGTAGGAAATATTTCCTGAGTGCTTAAATGATACCCCTTTTGTCTATAACAACTTCATAATGTAGTTGCTCTGACGAGGCTTAAAGAGGTAGAGAAACTTCTCCACCACCACCAGAGTGCAAGTACTGAAGTCCTCTTTCCTATATGACCCCAGAGCCCTTGATCTTAGCAACATACTATCCCGCTTCCCTGTACATGCAAGATTCAAGGATAGTGAAGGTCTGAGTTAATCTCTCAATAAAATTCATGACAGCAGGAAATTAGGAGAGCTATAAATTACTTCCACGTGCCAGGTAAAGATGATGGTATTATGAATGACAAGCCATAAACTTTGTCTTTAAAACTCATAACTGTTTGTGAAGAATCTGCACATTTACTAAAGCTAGTCTATTTCAGTTCAGTTCCCTTAGCACTGATATGTATTTAGACACTGTGATGTATCAGCAAAGCTGTTGGGATTGATGACGACTGGGAAGGTGGGGGACACGGGCCAGCCTGAAAGCAAAGATGCTTGAAGGATGAATGAAAGACAAGTGGGGAAATTCCGAGGGGCCTTCCAGGCAGAGCGAGCTACCCACGTACGGAGTGCTAAAATAGCTGGATATACATAGCGCACTAAGAACATCCCGGTGTTAGTCAGGAGGGATGCGAAGTGGAGAGTGGTGGGGCGAAGCTGGGACAGGCGGAGGCCGTTGGGGGAGAGTCTTCTGTCACGCTGTCCTGGTGAGGGGCTTTGACGCCACCCTGGCGAACAGTCGGAGGCTGCTTCCGCTTTCACGTGGCTTGTTTCTGAAGACTGTGGGCTGAAATTCAACCAAAAAGGGTTAAAAATGAAGGTGCAAGTTGGCAAGGACCTTAGAAGGGCAATCAGAGAAAAGCAGCCTGGCGAGATGAGGTGTTTTGTGATGTTTTAATTGTCAAAAGCACGTGGGAGAGATTGGTGACTAAGAAAACACAGTGAGGTGACCTCTACCATAAGACAACAGGTGACACGGGAAGCCTTGTCTGATTTTCAGAATTGAGAGAAAGAGCCAGGAAGGAGAGGGAGAGGCTAAAGAGTGAACCGTGCTTCCCCTGTGTGTCTGAGAACTCAGTTACACACCAGGGCACAGAGACGAAAGGCAGATCTCAGTGGAGACGTCAGCATTTGGGTTGTAAAATAGTGTAGAGTTGACCAAAAAGGATTTTGTGGCGTAAAGTCTGGAGTATAGTAAGCTCTATAAAGTTTTATGTTAAAAAATAAAGAAAATAAAATGAAAAAGTGGCACATGTAAGGGCAACAGAAAGTATTCCGAGAAGGGAGGTGCATATAATACTACATGGTGAAATCCGTAGAAGTAGTTTTGTTGTCATACACGTGTGTAATGGGGTTATAGTAGAATCTATGACAAATGCATGACAATAATTTAGTCATTAGCTCCAGTTAGGGAATATTTTAGTAATTTTCTTCACCACTGAAACACAGTGTCTTACTTCAAGATAAGGGAGAAAATGTTGTCTTTGGCTCACAGTCTGTGGATGTTTCGGTTGACTCACTCCAAGTCGGGATGGCACAGCACAGGCGCATGGCAGTGGAGAGGCTCGTGGCATGGCACACAGGAAGCTCAGACAGACACACACTCAAGACAGTGGTGCGGGATGCCCCCCTCATATGCCACACCCCTTCCACTGCATGCCAACATCATCTTGACCTATAAACATATCAGTAGTGATTATCAAGCCCCCTGATCCAGTCATTACTAGAAATCCCACTCATGATCGTGTGAGGCTTGGGGGGAGGGCATCTGTATACAAAGGCCCTTAAATGGAGTAGAGTACAGAAGACTTCAGTAGAATCAATAATTATTTATTTTTGGTTTTTTAAATATCCTGAAACAACAGTCAGAATTGTTAAAATTTGAAATACCTGCTTAGCGAATCCATAACTGTATTATTTAAGATTTGTTTCTGCAAGCTTAAAATATTTTCTGGTAGCTTTTATTAAAGAATAACTGAAAATGTGGAATAGATCCAATAAGTGTGAACTATACTCTGTAAAACTTTGGCTGGAAAATAAAAAACAAAGCAAAACAAAATAGTAGACTTGGGGATGTAGCCCAGTGGCGCCATGCCTACCTGGCAAGTGCAGGGTCCTCAGTTTGATCCTTGAGACCAGAAAACAAAACAAATAAAACAGTAGGCTTGACGAGAACAGACTGAAAAATGATAGGAGAGACTTTTGCACTTTATAGATTGAAGTGAACAACAGATTTTTTTTTTATTTTTGAGACAGGGTCTCACTTTGTAGTTCAGGCTGGCTCTGAGCTCACTATGTAGCCCAGGCAAGCCTGGAACTCAGCAATCCTCCTGCCTCTGCCTCACGAGTGCTGGGATGACAGGTGTGAGCCACCACGCCCAGCTGGATAAAGAGTTTTTGAAACAAGCATTTGGGAATATCTCGGCATGTAATTGTAAAATTAAAAACAAGAAATCTCAGATTGTGCCATGTGATTGTGTTTGTCCTTCAGATTCCATTATAACAGAGGTAGAACTTCTTAATATATTCCTTCTCCTACTAAAAGCATAAACTCATTTTGTCTAGTTCTGCATTATAATAAAGAGCTAAGAGGATAATGTTATACTTCTAAAATGACATCATTCAAGAAATTATAGTAAGACAAAGTCACAAAATCTTTTTATCTCAGTGGATAATATCAGTGACCATGAGACTGCTTTATAAACCGCAGTGCATTGATAGACTGTAAAGCATCACGTGATGACAGCAGTGTCACCAGTATGTGTCCTCACTGACACACACCTGTGAACAATATGAGGCGGAAATAAAAGGTAAGGGAAACTGCTACCCAGTGTGCACTTCTGTCCCGGTGGATCCTGGGACCCTGGGGAAGGAGGATCCACTGAAGCCCTGCGCCGTGCAGGGTGGCAGTAGGGAATTTCCCATTTAAAAGGTGGAATCCTAAATGATTTCAAGAATCCTTACTCGGACAACATATAACAGCACTTTACTCCCTCTGTGTAACATATATTATGATCTTAGGAGTGGGATTTTTTTAAGTATATTTTAGACAATTTAATTAGAAGAAACTTTTTTTTCTCTTTCTTTTTTTTTTTTTAACGTTTGCTGAGTTTGTCTGTCATTGTGTGGTCCTTAGAGAAGGCAGTGCTTCCCCTGACATGCGTGAACCGCAGCATGGCATGTGAAGAGTGAACCCGGCTCTTCAGAGAGAATTCAGGGCCGTGATGAGTCACCTCACCACCCTAAAGCCCGGCTGACTCTGTCCCCCCGGGGGCTCCCTCCCTCCCTCCCCCTC
>PVIC010056350.1:0-10927 GCA_004025085.1 Thryonomys swinderianus
GAGAAGAGGGAGAGATTTTGCCCAAATAGTCATCTGTATAAATGGAATTTTCAGCAACCTCATGCCCATTAATGCATTTTTCAGAGGGAAACTAAGGTTCTTGCAATTCTAAAGAGGTGGCGCTGAAAGAATACTTAAACATATCAAATTTGACCCTCTGAATAAGGAGAATCATCTTTTAAAAATTTTCTTCTATCTTTTTATCAACAGACTTAAAATTCTATTATTATTGACATCTTTACTGATCCTATTGAGGCTTTACTGAGTTAAGATGAGAAGGAGCTAAGAGGTGGCAAACTCAGTTACTTCCCAATTTGACTGATACCCGACCCTCTTCAAGGATTCTGTAACAGTGGAACTGGACCAAAAGTCAAGGCACAGAAATGAAAGCAGGTGAAGGTGACTAGGGAGGAAATGCTTCCGTCTGAATAGCAAGGGGCCTGCCACCGCAGCCAGTATGGCTTCAGAAAGGGGAAATCAAGGGGCTAATGCTCCTGGTAACATCTCCCTTACAACTGTTTATGCAGACAATCTGGCTGGATAGGGAGGGGACTATCCCACTAGGCTGCTAAAGAGAGTTGACAGATTAAGGGGAAAACAGCATGCAACTGATACAACCACATGGACAGCAAACTGTGTTGGCTGCCTAGTGAGAGTCTTCCACACCACCACCACTCTCCATTTATGCTCCCCAGAACAGGTTCAGTCTCACTTGCCAACGGAGGCACTGGTGGAGATATTGTTGGATTTATGCCCACCTGAGTATCTGCTGGGAGCATTTTGCACATGCTGCTAAGTGCCCAGTGGCACCCAGGGCTCCCTTTTACATTCTTAATTACCCTGAAATTCAGCCACATGGTCCCTCTGCCTGCCTGGACCAGTACTCTATAGCAGCTGGTATTAGAAACCAACTGTGCTTCAAGAGCTCTCAAGTTCCAACCTCAGTCGCTCAGGGAGGGTCTTCCCAAGCCAACGGGAGGGGGCTGTCTCTGTGTGCACGTGTGAGTGCATGTGAGTACAATGTGTATACGTGTTTATGGATAAGCCTCTTGGATCCAGGAAATGATCTGTATTTTATGTATTTGTACATATAGAAATATATATTTGTTCATTTTATGGGGTTTCTCAAGCATTGATGAAGATTTAGGGATTTTTTGGTAACTCTCCCTACATGCATTTCTAATATCCACCTCCTAATTTGGTTTTAGTAAGATATATTTGATATGGGCATTTGTGAATTGCACAATTTTATGCCGCCAAATGTGCCACACACATATGTGAACATGGTTATTCAGCGCATGAGATGTGCAAGGTGTTTTGCTGGAAACATTAGGAGATCGGAAAGTAGCTTTTCCTTTGACCTCAAAGATTTCATTATCTGTTAATAATAAAAATTCAGTAGAAAATAGTATTAGGACCAAATAACTGATGTGACGGTTTTGTAAGGAAGAGGTTCAGAGATGAGGGACTCATCCCTGTTACGTTGTCCGGGAAAACTGTTTGGGGGGGGTGGAATGTTCACTTATCCTCGAAGTATCGAGACATTGTTCTTGCATGAGTGCACCTTTGAAAACTGCTTCTAAGGAAAAGAATAAAAAATGGGAAACTAGTACAACCCGATAGGAACAAGTTCCAAGACTCAGAATGCTCACACTTTCGGTGCCGTTGCTGATAGTGAAAAAATGGCTCACTTGGTAGCAGGTGGCTTTTTCCATGGAAGCCGACTTTTCCCGTTAACACCAGAAGGAGGTCTCGCTCCCATCTTAGAAAGACACACCATTCCCACTATAAGGAGGGCTCATTTCCACTTTCCAGTTCTCAAGCTAAGGAACGAAGCAGAGCAGAGCAATGCATGGATATGTCACAGCCCATTCAGGATGATTGATTGAGTAAAGCTTAATTAGCAATTTATTTACCAAACCTGGATAAATCATCTATAAACTTTGTGGTATTATAGTTAGCACTGCCCTCAAAATGTTTCCTAAGGATGGGCCGGAGATTTAGCTCAGTGGTTTTGGCGCCTGCCTCGCAAGCGCAAGGCCCTGAGTTCGATCCTGGTAACCACATACGATGCTGGGTGTGGAGACTCACGCCCACCAGCCATCAATACCACATACCACAGTGCCGGGCGTGGTGGCTCACGCCTGTCATCCCAGCACTCGGGAGGCAGAGACAGGAGGATTGCTGAGTTTGAGGCTTGCCTGGGCTACATAGTGAGCGCAGGGCCAGCCTGACCTACAAAGCAAGACCCTGTCTCAAAAGAAAAAAAAAAAAGAATTATAATATGTAAGATATAGTCAAATTGCAATTAGAAGAAATTGATTATTTTAAATAATTTAATTATAGAAACTAGATTATGATTCATGCCAACTAGGTAGAAAAATGAAATCAATCTAAGGAAAGCAAGTAGGATAAAATAGTAATGGTAAAAAGGCAAGATAACAAGAAAAATGAATAAATTTTTTAAAAGAAATCAATATAGTTATGAAAATTTTCTAAAATAGATACAATCACAATAAATTTTAGTATATGTGCTGCCGAAGTGAGCACAACAACAAATTTTAATATAGTTCAATATAGTTCTGGAAACATTAGCCACAACAATTAGACAAGAAAAAGAAATAAAAGGTATAAAGATAGGAAAAGAAGAAGTTAACCTCATTATTTGTTGATGGCATTTCACTCTATATAGAAGATCCCAAACACTTCATGAAAAGACTGCAAGACTTAATTGCCAGATTCAGTAGGGTAGCTGGATGGAAGGTAACACTCAGAAATAAATAGCCTTATACATGAATAATGAACTCACATAGATACATTGGGGAAATAATTCTTTTCACAACAGCATCCCCCCAAAATGTAATATCTAGGAATCAATCTAAGGAATTAAAAGACCTCTACTCTGAAAACTAAAATACTCTGAAAAGGTTATCAGAAAATGGGAAGATATCCCTTATTCTGGGGTTGGAAGGACCAATGTTGTCAAAATGGCCATACTTCCAAAATTGCTATGTAGATTCAATGCAATCCCAACTGCAATCTCAGCAGTATATTTCACAGAACTAAAGAAGATAATCTAATAATTCATTTGGACCCAGAAGATATCTGGAATAGCAAAAGCAACTCTAGACAACAAAGACGTGGCAGGGGGCATCACAATTCCCAACCTGAAACTACAGTACAAGGTCTGTGATAAAAAACAGTATGGTACTGGCAAAGAAACAAACATGAGGAGCAGCGGAAGAGGCTAGAAGATACATAAACAACTCCAGACATACTAAGCCACCTCATCTTTGATAAAGAAGCCAAGCATCCTCCAGAGGAAATATAGCCTCTTTAATAAATTCTGCTGGAAAAACTGGGTTTCTACCAGTCAAAGATTAAAGTTAGACCTATATTTTTCCCCATGCACTAAGATAAAATAAAAATGGATTAAAGATCTAAATATTAAAACATAAACACTGAATTTCTGGAAGATAGAGTAGGTAGAATTCTTGAAGACATGGGCACAGGAGAAGACTTTATGAACAAAACCTCAGCAGCATGAGAATTAGCACAAAGAATCAATAATGGGGCCACATCTTATTAAAAATTTTCTCCACAGAAAGAGAAACCAATAACAAGGTAGAGAGTCAATCTACACTGTGGGAAAAAAATTTTACCAGCTGTTCCTCAGAAAAAGGTCTACGATCTAGAATAAATAAAGCACTTACAAACATTAGAACCCTTAAATTTAAAGATCCAGTTCAAAAATGGGTATCTGAAATGAACAGAAATTTTTTAGATAAAGAAATGGAAACAGCAAATAAACATGAAAGATGTTCAGCATCTTGGTCATTTGAGAGCTGCAGATGAAAACAACCCTGAGATTCCAGCTCACTCCAGAAAGAATGGCTGCTATCACGAAATTAACCACCAACAAATTCTGGCGAGGCTGTGGGGAACGATACCCTACTCTACTGTTGGTGGAGATGTAGACTGATGCAACTACTGTGGAAATCAGCATGGAGATTACAAAATATTATGATTAGAGCTTGCATTTGACCCTGCTATTTCCCTGATGGGTCTATTCATGAGAGAATTGAAAGCATCATATCACAGCAACATATATGCACCCATGTTTATAGCAACACAGTTTGCAATAGCTAAATCTTGGAAACAGTCCCGAAGCCCATTGAATGGTGAGTGGATGAAGGTGTGTGTGTGTGTGTGTGTGTGTGCGTGCATGCGTGCATGTGTGTGTGTTTATAAAATGGAATGTTACTCAGCCATTAAAAAAGACAAACTTGAGACATTTGTAGCTAAATAGATACCCCTTGAGGCTATACTCACAAGTGAAATAAATAGGGCATGCATGTGTAAACACCGTATTATTTCTCTGGCAGGAGAAATCGAAGGTGTAAATGAATTCCAAAGTATATGACAGATTGTATGTAAAAGGAAGAAAGTGTTCAAAGGGGAAGAGGATTTAGGGAGGTGGGGCAGGGGGAGGCAGAGAGGGGAAAGAAAATATTTGATGATAAAAAGGAAAAAATGAAAAACAAAGCTTATATGTATGGATGAAGGGGTTGAAGGGAGGGCAGGGGAATGAGAAAAAATAAATATCAATGGGCCAGAGATTTAGCTCAGTGGTTCTGGCGCCTGCCTCGCAAGCGCAAAGTCCTGAGTTCAATTCTGGTAACCACATACAATGCTGGGCGTGGTGATTTACGCCCACCACCATCAATACCACATACCACAGTGCCGGGCATGGTGGCTCACGCCTGTCATCCCAGCACTCGGGAGGCAGAGACAGGAGGATTGCTGAGTTTGAGGCTTGCCTGGGCTACATAGTGAGCTCAGGGCCAGCCTGGACTACAAAGCGAGACCCTGTCTGTAAATAAATAAATAAATAAATAAATAAATAAATAAATAACAAGATATATCATGTACAGGTACAAATTTTCTATGATAACTGTCATAACATATAACTAAAATGTAGCAATGAACTCAATAAAGAAAAGAAAAGAAAGGAAAGGAAAAGAAAAAGAAAAGAATACTGGTGAAACTATCTGCTACTTTACAAAACACAATAAAATGGCAAATCTCTAGAAAATTCACAAATTATCAGATCTGATTCAAAAGGAAATGAAAATTTTAAACATATGAGATAATATGACAAAATAATTCCTCACATTATGAAATTGTTCCATCAAATAAGAATTTCAAGGACAGATAGTTTCACTGATAAATTTTTTAAAATAGTAATTTAAGATGTTAAAAGTTCAAGAATAGAGAAAAATATTAACTGTCTTTAAGAAGCTAATGTACACATATGAAAATCTTTACTTATACTACATATGAGACTATTAAACAATTCCTTTGTGTCATTGCAATTTTCATTGATATAAAAAACTTAAAATAGGGCCGGAGGGTTAGCTCAGTGGTTCTGGCGCCTGCCTCGCAAGTGCAAGGTCCTGAGTTCGATCCCCGGTAACCACATAGAATGCTGGGCGTGGAGACTCACACCCACCAGCCATCAACACCACATACCACAATGCCGGACATGGTGGCTCACGCCTGTCATCCCAGCACTCAGGAGGCAGAGACAGGAGGATTGCTGAGTTCCAGGCTTTCCTGGGCTACATAGTGAGCTCAGGGCCAGCCTGAACTACAAAGTGAGACCCTGTCTAAAAAAAAAAAAAAAAAAAAAAAAAAAAAAACTTAAAATAAAACACCAATAAATAAAACCAAACAGAATGATAAAAACAAAAGCAAATCTACTTTGACATAGAAGAGCATATCCTAGAATGAGAACAGTTTTATTAAAATATTATGCCCTTCAATAAATCAAAATAAGAAATGTCAATGAACACATCAATAGCATGTGATTAAATTCAATATTTAGTACTAAAAAGAAAAACTATGAAGTAGTACAAACAATATTCATTCTCAGTATAAAGTGAATGTGTATTTTAAACTAATTACAGATACCAAGCTCAGTAAAATTGGCATGGTTTACCAGACAAGATGCTGACATAAAACAGAGTTAAATTATTTTAAATAAGGAAATTAAATAGTTAAAAGTTTTGGAATACTTTATCTACTAGAAATGACAATGAACCTAAGAAAATATTATAATTAGGGATAGTTCATTAAAGGTTACACATGATATTAGATTACTTTTTTACGTGTAAACATTTAGAAAATAGAATGGATAAAGTAAAATGGGAAAGAAAATAGATTAAAATGTAGTAATTTAAACATAGCCAAAGTATAAATACAGTATGTGAAAACCCTATATTAAAGTAGGAAAATGTCAATAAAACATTAAAAATTAAATGTAAATTAGAAAAGCATATGAATAGATTTCCTACAATGAAATAAAATACTTGTTTCATTTCATTGGAAATAAAGAAAAAGTCAAAATATTAAGTTCTGTTTTCTACTTATCAGACAATAATAATTTCATTTTGAAAAAGTTGCTCAAAACTACTCTTACTAACCATCTGTTACAATGAAAAAGGGTTATGATCTCCTAGAAAGTGATTTTACCGTGGTTTTCAAGAGCCACTGAAAAATTTCTACCACTGAGCCGGATAATACTATTTGTAACAACATATCCTCAGCAAATTGAGAAATGCAAAAATACTGTTTAAGGCTCTTCATCATCAGAATATTCACAATGAGAAAACATTATTAGAAGCAATCAGAAGGCCTGGTAATAATGAGAAGCACAGAAAAATTATGATGTGTCCAAATAAGGCCAGATGTTTGCCTACACTAGTTAGTGATATGAAAGAACATGAGATAATGTGTTTATAGTGAGACCAGTGAACGCAAGATAAAGAAAAACTGGGACAAAACAACAATGTATTGATAGCATTGGGTCTCTTTATCATGGGATTATGAATTATTTTAAGATTTTTTTTACGCTTTTCTTCTTTTCCTACAATTTCAAGTTAGAGAAAAAAAATGAATAAAGAGAATAACGTTGTTTATTGTTCTTTTTTTTTTTTTTTGCCAGGACAAAATATGACTCTTTGTCATGTCATCAGTATTACGGGTAGTATGTTTGTACTGCCTTTTTGTTCATTCATTCTGCTCTTCATTTCTTATTTTATTTTTAGTTTATTAACCACTCTTTCCTTACCCACCCTTCATCATCTATAGGTTCTTTTTCAATAGAGTTTCAGCCAAGAGTCAAATGGAAAGAAATGTGAATCATATGTCATAACAGACTTTCCACATTCAATTCTTTGTGGTTTTGACCCCAAACAATGTGACCTTTCTACAGACATCTGTTGACTTCTTTCAATACCTGAATATGGCACCTTTCCCTATGAAGTTAGATTTGTCCCCATGTGTCTGATTAAGCACTGTGTTATGGTGTGGGTCTTAAATGTCCCACTGAGAATTATATGTGAAAGATGTGGTACCCAGCGGTTGTGAGGCAGTGGAGCTTTGAAGAGGTCCCCCATAGGGAAGGAAGGTAGGTCTTTGGATGTGTGCCCTGGAAGGAAATACTGGAACTTCAGTCCCTTCCTGCTCACCATGAGGTGAGCGGCTTTCTCATAATATCCACTCTCTGCCTTACCACAGACAGATGGTGGAAGAGTCACTAACTCAGTGGAGCAATTCAAGGGATGCATCTAGTCTCATCCCTCTGTTAATGCAGGGTAAGAAGCAGGACATCAAAGATTTGGAGGACACATGGGCAAATCACTCTTCTTAGTTCTCTCCCACCCATTCCTATAACTGTGGTGGGAACCTAAAACATTCTCGACATTTAGTGGGCCAAATAAGAGTCTGTTGAAAAATTTCCTGAAATTCCCTTAGCTGTATGGCCAGGTGTAGGCAGGTCATTTCTCTGTAGAAATTTTCTTTACATTGTTGGAAACTTTCTTTTAACATTTAAGAGATTAAAACTAAATTTAGTGCCAGGAATTTCAAGAGGGGAGCCACAGAACAGCCTTAAATTTGTGCTTTCCTCATGAGAATTAAAAATAAAATGGCGTGCCGGAGATTTAGCTCAGCGGTTCCGGTGCCTGCCTCGCAAGCGCAAGGTCCTGAGTTTGATCCCCGGAAACCACATACAATGCTGGGCGTGGAGACTCACGCCCACCGGCCATCAATACCACATACCACAGTGCTGGGCGTGGTGGCTCACGCCTGTCATCCCAGCACTCGGGAGGCAGAGACAGGAGGATTGCTGAGTTCCAGGCTTGCCTGGGCTACATAGTGAGCTCAGGGCCAGCCTCAACTACAAAGGGAGACCCTGTCTCAAATAGATAGATAGATAGACAGACAGACAGACAGACAGACAGGTAGGTAGGTAGGTAGATAGGTAGGTAGATAAATAAATAAATAAATTGGTTTATGAAATAATATAATATTACTCTGGTAAACCTGAAAAATTGTGGGCTATTACAAAACCCCTTTCTTAAGTCAGAATCAAAAAAAAATCATGGAACTAGTGTTATTTTAATACGAAGAGTTGAGTATGTGGAATTATACCATACCCATGTGATGTCAGACCCACCAGGAAAGCCACTCAGGAAAACAATGTGGTGTTGAATTCCGCACTTCAGCTCTGTTGGGTTGATAAATAGCAGTTTTTATAAGACTCTCCAGGATTGAAAAAAAGGATTAAGGTGTACTCAGGAAGGTTTTATACATTTAATGCAAGGTTACATATCATACTGAGGATTAATTAAAAGCTGTGTGCTATAAAAAGTTTTTACCATAGTAAGAAGAGATAAGATGCTAAATCACATATACATGAAGATTAAGTTTCTTTGGAAGACAGAATTAAACACAGTCTGAATAGAAATTCTTGGAATTAATGCACAAGGAGAATTATGGTCGGTTGTCAATAAGTGTGCTTGTGTGAGAGTATGTGTATATACACATGTGAGATTCATTTGCTGTTGGGGATGCAATATTTGAGCAAGCATAAACCAAATAACAGCTCTTCTTATTAACAGACAGAGTCATATTGTAACAGAGCTGACTGGCCAGAGAATCATGGAATGAATGTTAAATGGTGATTCGTTTCCCGCTTGAGTTTCAGTTTTGTAGTCTTCTGTCCTTCTCTGTCACTTTCTCCCTCCCTCCCTCTCTTCCTTCCTTTCTCTTTATTATTTTATATAGTATATATTTGTCTCGTGCTTCTTTATGATAAATATGTTATATGGGCTATAAATTTTAAAATATATTTATTAATTACTTATAATAAATCAAAAGTTCAAACCAATGTTAAAGCCAAGTATATAAGTAGATAGATTTTGTATTTATTTCATTTCCCCCATTGATTTAGTCTCCTGATTTTTTTCCATCCTATTTGGAAGAAGGGAATTTTTCATTGCATGGTCTTATTTGTTTTTATCACCCCCCCAAAGATGAGTTTGAGTTGTCCCAGCAAAAAATAGTAGCAATAGTCTAATATTCTCTCACTCTCTTTCAGATAAGAAAACATAACCTCAAAGTAGATAATTGTGCATTCATTTTTTAATCCTTATTTTGGCAGAAAACTTCTAAAATTGTTAGAAATCGTATGATAAAAACTTCCATTCTCTTTATGCTCATTGAATACATTGCATTATTTTTGTTTATGCTTGCTGCTAAACAAAAACTCCCAAATTACCTTAATGACTCAAACGTGAAAGGCATTTATTTGTCATTAAAATATAAGATATTCCTTACTGATCAATAGCCCTCTTCCGAGTGATGATTCTAGGATCCAAATATTTTCCATCTTCAGCACTTGGGCTCTGAAACTGTCATCATCCATCTACACCAAGCCAATGACAAAGCAAAGAACATGAAGGATGATAAGTCAGCGATGCCTTTAGTCCATGTTTTGAAGTCAGCCTCAACGCTTAGGTTTAAATGCCGCTGGACACATGTCTTCACATGGCCAAACTCAACTAAAAAGAAAGACGGACAATGTCATCTAGCTATGTGACCAGAAATAAAGATTCAAGCTTGTTAAATAACTAGCATACACATGTTCAAGAGTCAGAACATGGTAGGGAGATCTTTCTTCTACCTGTTTGTGTTTTCTCAGGTGAAAAATTTCACTGGCTCAGAGGATTCTCAATGGTTTTTTAATAATCAGATATATTGGATCAAGATTCATTTAATTACAAACATATGAATCAGTAAAATCTTTCTGCTGTTTAGGAATGTCTCAGCAAGTAGAAATTTTTCTTTGCCTTGAATGAAATAAAAAAAGTCAAAGCTGTAATATGGTGATGTGTTCCCTGGTGAAGGTTTTTGGGCACACATGTTTGGAAGCCTCCATCTGAAGAGGATAGGAGGATGTAGGAATTATTCTCACAACAGAGGAGCATTATTGTTTTCAGGACCTGCTGGAGCACTAGAAACTGCACATGTTGTCCCTGCTGCTGTGTTAGCCAAGATCTAGACATGTTGGCAACTCTCATCTCTACAGCATAGTAATGACACAGCCCCAGGGTTAAAAATCGAAAGCCTGGGCAAAGTTGCCTTCATCTGTTTGAAAGCCTGCATTATTTTCCTCTATCATTTTGTTCCAGTTGGGTAAAGTCATTTATAAGTCATAGCCTCTGAACCTCAATTAATTTCATGTAGGGCATTTCCCTAGGTGTACAATAAATGTTTGAATTAATACATTTCCTTTCTTTTGAAATTGAATTCCATGTGAACTGGTTATTGGCTGTTTTTGGTGGTCCGTAGAACTTCAGATAAGAGCATTGATCTGGCAAGAAAACAAATTGGCTCTTAAAAGAAGGCAGTTCACATTTGACAGCTGCAGATGATTAGGTGTCTCTCTAATGGGTACCGTGCATTAGCATCAGAGGTGTGAAAAGATCTGCAGACCTTTCTTTCTCTCTTCTTTTTCTTTCTTTCTTTCTTTCTTTCTTTCTTTCTTTCTTTCTTTCTTTCTTTCTTTCTTTCTTTCTTT
>PVIC010056351.1:0-12232 GCA_004025085.1 Thryonomys swinderianus
TTAGGAAAATCTTCTCAGTTTAGAAACCAGATTCATGGCATTAGTCCAGGGAATACAGATGTTGAACCTTGGGAAAAGGATCATTTGGAAGAAATTGGGGAAGGGAATTCAATGCCATGACATGTCACCATTTCCCTTAACATTTCCCAAAGCACACCCCAGTCAAAGCCAGAAAAGGCATCAGAATGGTGGGGTACTTTTAATTAAGTGACACTTTCCTCCTTTTGGATTTCACCCAGAACTATTGCATCAAAGTGCACCTTGACCCTACTCCTCCTAGATGTGGCATTTACTGTCTCAAAATATCACAGCCAAGCATGGTCCTGTTTTCCTGAATCCAAGGTAACTATCATTTACTGAACATCAAAAATGTGTCAGACAAACACTGGGGAGGACAGAGATTTGAAGGTTGTTATGATGAGGTCACTGGTTTGTGCTTGTCACAGGTAGAGGGGGAGGTTTGTGGAGAACAGTGATGAGCATAGTTGGGCCTTGCTGGATATGTGGTATGTGATGTTGGTGTGCTTGTGGGCAGCTAGATAACTGGGTCTGGAGTTACCAGAGAAGGCCTGGTCTGGGCATGTGGATCAGGAAGTCACCACTAAGTCAGGGGTGACAGGATCTATGGAGGGGATAGGAACTCCTAGCAGGAATATGAAGAGGTCAACTCCTTCTTCACAGAGCATGTGTCTGAGTCACTTCTCATGAGCACCAAAATGTGTTCTTTATGCTTTAATTATGAAGTAGCATCAAGCCCTTGATGGTTGCAGTCACACTGAATCCTCATGATTATCTCTCTCCGTGTCCCATGACACAAGTTTCCAGGAAAGTAATGGAGATTCAGGAGCTGGTAACTCACCCAGACACAGAGGAACAGTATGAACTAGAGAGTAAATCTTGTTCTCTAAGAATCTGGAGAAAGCAAGAATTCTATTCTTGGTTTAACTTTTTGATAGACTGGCACTAATACAAGCTACTTAATTTGCTGAATTATAACCTTACTGTCTCTACTAAAACAGCTAACAGGTTTATTATAGCTTGAGTTCTTCCCAAAGCAGATCCTAGGCAGGAATTCATGCAAACAGTTGATTTGGGAGATGATCCCAGAAGCACAGTGGAAAACCAGGGCAATGAGACAAATAAGGAAAGGAAGTAAATGCTAATATTCCTACTTATTCCAGGTCCTAAAAGAGTGAGCTCTGATAGCCTCTACTACCCTGCAACACAAAGCCTGAACTCTCAGGAAATTTGTTGCAATGTACAATGTTGCCTTCTTAGTCTTACAGATTTTAACTGTCCCAGAAAATGCAAAGTAAATAATGACAGCTTTACCTCTGAATTCTAGTGTAGGGTGAGATAGAGGTACCAAAAGGTGATGCATGGACCATTTGACCCACTAGAGAACTTTTCCCCCCATCAGACATTAATAGCTGAATATGACTATGACTTGCTCATGATCTTCAAAGCCTGATTGTGTTTGGATTCATATAATGGAGAATTTTAGTCAGAATTTTTTGCCAAATGTTAATCAAGTTGTTTTTAAAGGACTCAGTAAATGATTAGCTTATGGTTTCTCAAGCCAACATAAATGCCTTTGTCAACTAACTCTGGCAAAAAATTTTCCCCTGTAAAATGTAGAATATAGTACTTGGATTGTTATGAAACATTTAGGGTCAGACCAGTGCCCAAATCCTTAACTGTACATGATTGCAAAATGATGAACTGTATATTTAAGCCTATGAGATGTAAAGAGAATATTGACATTTACATTCATAAAATAAAATTTTTATTTTTTATTTTTCTTTTCTCTCTTCTAGACATTGAGCTTTTCGAGGAAACAAAAATTCCTCCTCATGCCGAGATAAAATCAGTAAATTTTCTAGACCGTTGTTTAGCACCATTAAAAATACTTAGCTTTTAGAATTATCTCTGTCAATCAAGATAACTAACAAAGGTATGAGTTAGAATTAGTAATAATAGAACAGCTGTTTCTTGCTTCAGCAAGATTGAACTTTAGTATCAGTGGCACACTGGAAGGTGATGCTACCTCCTTTGTTTTGGCTGAGATTTGTGCCTAGATTTTACTTGGGGTTTTACATGTCACAGATTTTTCCTAAAGGTTTGCATATTATCGATTTTAAGGTTCCTTGAAATGTTGCACATTATTGGATTTTCTACATGCAACTGCTCCAGCTTTACACAAGTGTACTTCAACTGAAGTTTTGAAATTTTGAGTCCTTTATTTATTAAACACTTACTGAGTACCTACTAAGTGCCAGGTAATCTGGGAAGCATTAAGGATATAAGAAACACAAAAGATTTGCTCTTTTGCAAATGTCTCGTGTTAGCTAAACAGTTTCTACATTTATTCACAGTACTCTTCCAAATATCCCATGCCAGAGTTTTGGGGTCACTCCAAGGCTGGTTGGGAAAGAAAGACAAAGTGAGTCAAAGACTCTGACAATTTTTTCTTTATTTAAAAGTTTGGCTAGTAATCAGTCACTGTTTTGTAAAGCATTCTTTATGCCTTTCAATTTTCTATTCCCTTGAAAATGGAAATTGGAGATTTTGTCTTCAAATTTTGAAAATGTAAATATATTATCCCTCTGCTGAAAGTGCAAAGATAGCTTTAGGATCACAAAACCATTCTCCACAGAAACAGAAGCACTGAGTGCACTTCTTAAAGTCACCTACTGGTATAAATGACTTGATTTCTCTGGGAAAAGTCTCCCCAAGCTGTAAAGCCTAAGACAAGAAGAACGTATCTAGACCTCCACATGGGAACCAACCTCTGTATCTTCCTAGATGGCAGCATGCCTGAGTGACAACTCTTTCCTTAAAGAGTCTTTACAGATTGCAACACTTCCAGGGCAAAGGGAAAATTGCTTTACCTGGGAAGTCATCTCTTCTGCTAATACCTTTCTGCTTCACAGAAATGAGGTACTTCACTGGACTCAGAACACGCAATAGAACCCAGACTCAACACTGACTGAATTATTGCCATTGGTTCTATTTGCTGTTCTAGGATTTCAGTAAACACGGTCACCATTGTCCTCACCGATTGCCACTTGTGCTTGGCATTTTTTTAAAAATTTGAATCTTTATTGGTACATTGTATATACACAATGTGATCACACACAGTATTGAGAATTTTTGCCAGCATATGACACAATTTAATTCTCATTTTTGCCCATTCCCCTACCCACCCTACAACCCCCAGCCAGTTCCTATATACATAAGCTTTGTTTCCTTTTTTTTTATGACCATCATGTTTTTTCTTCCCCTTGTTACTTAACCCTACACCCCATTTCCCTTTGAATATTTTCTATTTCACAATATCTATGTGGTATTGATTCCTGGTGGGCGTGAGTCTCCACGCCCAGCATTGTATGTGGTTACCAGGATCGTACTCAGGGCCTTGCGCTTACGAGGCAGGCGCTGGAAACACTGAGCTAAATCTCCGGCCCTGGACTGCTCTTATTTATTTAAAAGGAATACAGCTAAGGATCTCATAATTTAGAGGAATTCTGGGAGGATATTTACTGAGAGACTAGTTTTCATTCATTTTTAAGACTGCAATGTTTATGGGACTGCATAGTATCCTGCATATTCTGAGTCCCATTTCAATTTCTATTCATAATTCTTGTACCCTGACTTTTATTTAGGTGGCTTAGTCATTTTTAGCAGTATCAATGCAAAAGAAACAAATACATAAATAAAGATTTTCTGCATTAACATCACCCAAATTAAAACTTCCTGGAATTTAGATTCTCTGAAGGCAATCTTTATTGGTAAGTGTTATATATTTAACAATGATATTTTCATAGAATTATATTCTATATATCTAGATATTTTTTATAGAATTATTTCACCCAAAAAAACCTCACTCCTTAGTGACTGCTTAAGATAAAAACTTATCAGTGCCATGAAAAAGTTCACATGGCCCAACACCTAAAACATACCAAACTTCTGAGTGGAAGGGGACTTGTTATTCCAAATTCTCCCCTGCATTTCTAATATTTTGGAATAAAATGAAGGAAGAGGAAGAAACTGACACCTTTTATAAGGACAACAATTTTAAGGCTGTCTATTTAAAACTACTCAGAAGTTTCATTGTTTTAGATTTGTGACCTCATCTTAGATACTACACAATAAATTTAACATTGTAACTTCAAAATGTCCTTCTTGCAAAATTTGTATTTTAACAAGTATTTTAACAAGTATTTAACGAGTATTTTAAGGAAGAAAAAACAACATCACTGTTACAACTATTGCAACAGAAAATCTTAACAAAAGAGTTCGGATATTCTTTTTCCTAAGTCTTAAGAAGGTCTTCCTCGCCGAATTCCTTGTCAACACCACCCTGTCCTTTGCAACGAACTGGTGAAGCGCCCCCTTAAATGATTCCTTAGATGTGAAAACCATATCTTTTCTCTGGTATGAGAATCTGTAGATGTAAATGAGTTCTACAATGTATGATCGATTTTGTGAAATAGGATATATTCAAAGGGAAAGGGATAGGGGAAAGTAATGAAGGGAAAGAATAAATATGATTTTTAAAAAAGAAAAAGAAAGCATATCCATATAGGAGGAGGGGGTTGTAGGGTGGGTAGGGATATGGGTATAAACGAGAATTAACTCCAGTCATATACTGGTACAAATTTCCCAATGCTGAGTGTGGTTGTGAGCTGTATATAAAGTGTACCAATAAAGAATTCAATTAAAAAATAACTCCTTAGAGTGAACTTCTAAAAGGATGAGGACATCTTTACCACAAGAGGACACTGAAAAGAAGTCACTGCCTCATTCTGAGTATCCTCTCTTCCAACCCAGCTCCTCCCCACATTAGAATTATGACACTCACTCAGGTAGCCAGGGTTCTGCTAACAGGAGAGTGTAACTGGGGACCCATAAAAGACGCATTTTTTTCTGCTTTACTTCCCCTCTCCTGTTCCACAAGAATAAACCCATCTTTACCAGATAGGTGTGAGGAGTAGATCAATAGTAAAGGCTGCATGGTCCAGGCTTGGCCCGGACTGCCCTCTCCGGCCTCACCCCGGGTCACCTCATCATTCGCTCCCCCAGTGGCCCTGCGCGCCTGCCGCGAGCCAGCCTTCTGCTGGGCGTGGGGCCCCGGTGCTGGATGGTCCTGGGTGTGCGGTGGGGACACAGAGCCCGGAGACAGACAAGAGAGGTGTCATCGCGCGTCCTCCAGCAAACGGAAAAACAAGCTGAAAGCCGGAGAAGTGAGCCGGGTTAACCCCTCAGGGGTGACACCCGAGGAGGAGACGATGTGGAAATTCGCTTCTTTCCCTCTCGCAGTCCTGCTCAGCCCCCTTGAGCTGGCCCTGAACTTACCTCGGAAACGGCCAGCAGCCCAGCCCGCGCTTCCCAGCTTCCCAGCCGTCCCGGTGCCGGCGCGCCCGGGGAAGAGCGCACGGAAGCGCAGCTTGGGACCCCGGGAACCTGGAAGGGACGAGGGGCGGCCCGGGGAGCCTCTCGCCTCGCCTTGTCCCACTGGCGCGCACAGGGAGCATCCAAGCCCCTCCTGTTCGACACATAAACCCTCGTCTCCCCGCCCCGAGCCGAGCCCGACCCCTCCCCGTCCCGGCGGCCCCGGGCCCAGCGCGTCTCCGGAGAGAGGGGCGCAGCTTTAGGGAGGTGGCAGAGAGGGGAGTAGGGGATTCTGGGGCCTGGAGTGTCCGCCAGGTTTGCTTTATGTGGCGCTCTGAGCCTCAGCAGCTGACCCTAGCAGGAAACTGAGCAGGGATACTGGGGTGCTTAGAGTCTCCCCTTCTGCACGCCGCCGACGGACGCGCAGGACCGTCTCCTTGTGCAGGGCAGGGTCCAGCTGGAGAGCTTGGTGGTTGGAACTGGCTGCTTTTGCCTGAGAGGACAGACACCGACGGGAGGTCGGACGTGGGTGGCAAGGGGGCTGCTCTGAAATCACGAGTCCCAAGCAAAGGTCCTCTACTCTGTCTATTCTCCATCGTCTGTTCATTCATTTATCCATTTATTCGTTTCACAAGTAGTTGGGTGCTTTGTGCGCACTAATATTAGGTGTCTGGGACATGAAAAGCAGTTAAACTGAGATCCTAATTTAAGCATGGAAGGCCAAATGAGGCTGAGCTCCAAACTGAAATCTACGGATGAAGCTGGGCACAAAAGCCAGGAAAGAGGGGCCCAAGCAATGGAAAGGCCGCCGGGGAGAGGCAAAGAGAGCGCTGTACCTCTTCATTTTCAAATTCCACTATTTGTTGACACACTAAGGATTTAAAAATAGGTAACTTTGGACCGGAGATTTAGCTCAGTGGTTCCGGTGCCTGCCTCGCAAGTGCAAGGCCCTGAGTTCGATCCTGGTAACCACATACAATGCTGGGCGTGGAGGCTCACGCCTGTAATCCCATCACTCGGGAGGCAGAGGCAGGAGGATTGCTGAGTTCGAGGCTTGCCTGGGCTACATAGTGAGCTCAGGGCCAGCCTGAACTACAAAGTGAGACCCTGCCTAAAAAAAAAAAAAAAAAAAAAAAAAAGATAAGTAACTTTGTCAGTGGCAGAGCACAGAGGGTCAATTCTGTAGACAAGTTCAAAATTCTTCTGGAATCTGAGGTTAATTTCACATCTCAGACCAGTTGCAAATTTGGCTGAGTTCATCATCAGCTTCATTCTCAGTGGAATGTAAACAGCAGAGACACTTGATGGTGGACCTTGCTGGGTATCCTGGACCACAAAGCTTCACCTTCTGGTTCATAGATGTGGCAGAGCAACCCCAGGACAAGTGACTTCAAAATAATGACTTTGCACAAGGAAGGCCAGGAGAACATCAGGACAGCAAGAGAGCAGACCTTAGGATGCCTCCAGCTGTCACTGCTACTACCTAAAGCGATTAAATTTGAGTAAGTCTAGTTATTGCATTCCCATATTGTATCATTATTTTTAAAACTACACTTCATAACACAAGTATGCTTTCCTCATTCTGGGGTCATTACTGAAAAGAACAGGTATCATCCCTGGGCGACAGTGTTTCTAGGCAATTGTCAGCTCACCCAAAGCTGCATTTAAAAATGTGCTAGACTTGCAAACAATGTCCACTCTATGATGGCTCACTAAGAAACCTACTGTGTGTGCGTGTGTGTGTGTGTGTGTGTGTTACCAGGGATCAAACTCTGGTCCTTGTGCTTGCAAGGTAGGTGCGGTACCTGAAAGGCTCCTAGAAGCCTGTGTCCCATGCCCACCAGGAACAATGACCATGCCAGCCCAACAGGAAGTCTTGGAACCACAGTCTTGATAGCAAGCTAAATCCCTCTGAGGTATATCAAAACATTCTAGCTGATGTCCTGGATCTTCTGATGCCCAAACCAGCTTTCACAATTGGATCAAATTTAGACCAGCACCCCAAGAATTAGATTCCTTTCCTTTCATCTAGCTTAGAGCAAAAAGAGGAAGAAAAGAGCTTTCCAGGCTCTGTAAATGTCTGGAGTGACCCCTGGGTTTTCCCAATGTGTAACCCTTCATTTCTGGACAAAAAATAACCAGTGAGTTTTTCCCCCTTGCTGTATTTATGGAGCTTTTTCAAGATCATCTGCAACTTAAGAGGAAGTGTGGGTGCCATATGTGTTTGAGTGGGGTTTTATGGCCTACGACAACCTCATCAAACTGGTCATTTATTATATCAAAAGACAAGCTGGTTTCCCATTGATAGTGTGAAGTTCCAGAAAACTGGTCCACTCACAGTTGGAGGCTTTGGGAATAAAGCCAGCTACCATTCCCTTGGGAAGATCCATACCAACTTTGGAAATGTGTCTGGGATGCAACCCAGCTAGACCTTTACACTTCAGACCCTTAGGCTGGCTGGGCCTTCTATTTGGTCCCCAAAATCTAGTCTTACTCATCTCACCTTACCCAATTCCTACCAATTTATTCTTTGTTCTGACAGACAGATCCCTTGTGAACCATACATCTGATTAACGTCTCTGAAAGCTTAATAGTGTATAGGATCCCCACTGCCTCAAAAGCAGAACCCAAACTCAAAGCTCTTTATTGCTCTCCCCATTCTTCCTTCCTGTCCCATTTCTTGCCCTCCTGTCACTTTCTCAGCACTAATCACAAATGCCAGTAATGACCTGTACTACTCATCTCATAATGGCTTTGTATTTCCTTGCCATTGTCAAGGCTGTTTTCTCTGCATCTATTTATCCATTTATTCAGCAATATGTATAGGTAAGTAGGTAGGTAGGTAGATAGGTAGATGGATGATAAATAGATGATAGATAGGTAGGTAGAGAGAGACAGACAGACAGACAAATAGATGCTCCTAAGCTTTTGATGGGGTTATGTGCTAATAAATACATTATCAGTTGAAAATATCACAAATTTAAAATTGCATTTAATACACTTCACCCCCCACATCACAGCTTAGCAACACAGCACCCTGAAAAATATTGGCTCCCTTGTGATAGAAAGCTGTAGTTAACTACTGCTGCCTGCACAGGGCAAGAGAGTATCACACCACATATTTCTAGTCTAAGAAAAGAACCAAATTCAAATTTTGGAATAATGAAGGCATATATCTTTTGCATCATTATAAAGTAAAAAAAAATCATCATAAGTTGAATAATCAAAGTTGGACATTGTCCAACTTTTCTTATTATGGGCCAGCCACTGTTAAAGGTAGAATTATTTTTATAAGGTAATATCTCTATATTTTAAAAATAAATTTAAATAATGTACTTGATAGATGTCTTAGTGAATTATTAATACTAATACCCATTAATTTGTTAAATACACATTAAACACCAACTATGTTGTAGATACTCTACTTGACATGAAGATGCAGTAAACCTATTAAAATTATCCTAGAAAGGCCGGGCATGGTGGCACACACCTGTAATCCCAGCATTCGGGAGGCAGAGACAGGAGGATTGCTGAGTTTGAGGCTTGCTTGGGCTACATAGTGAGCTCAGAGCCAGCCTGAACTACAAAGCAAAACCCTGTTTCAAAAAAAATTTTTTTTTAAATTATCCTAGAAAGAATAATGGAGGTAACAGTGCTGAAAAAAATCCCAACAGAATGAGTCCACCAGATAGTATGAGCATTTAAACACAGGGGAAAGAAAGGAAACAAGCAACAGAAAAATAATATAATGACAAAGATATATCAATACCTGTTAGTTATAGCTATCAATGTTAGTGGTCTCAATTCCCCAGTCAAAAGACACAGATTAGCAGAATAGATCAAAACACAAGATCCAACAATATACTACATATACGATACATATTTAACCTAAAAATATACTGATAGACTGAAAGTCAAGGAATCAGAGACAGTATTTCATGCAATAAGAACCTGGCAAAATAATGACTCACCTAACTGCAGGCAAAATAGATATCAAGCCAAGACTGATGAGAAGAGACAAAGAAGTTCATACTTTGGTTAATGGACCAATGCAACAGGAAGAGATAACAATCATAAGTATATATACACACAAAATTCCATTTCACTCAACTTCATAAAGCAAATACTAATAGACATGAAAATTCAGATAAGCACCCATACAGTATAATGAAGGGCCTCAAAACCTCACTATCATAAATGGACAAAAAAATCAGTAAAGAAATATCAGAGTTAAACCAAAGTTTTGAACAAATGGAATTAACAGCAACAGATTACACATTCTTCTCAATAGCACATGGGACTTTCTCCAAAATAGACCACATGATAACCCATAAAGCATACTTAAGTTAAGGCAAAAGAATCAAAAGTATCCCATGAATATTATCAGACTGCAAAGCTATAAGACTAGAGATCAATGACAAAAAACACCACAGAAATTATGAAAACACATGGAAATTAAATAACAGCTTCTTTAATAATAAATAAGTCACTGATTAAATTGAAGAAATTACCTATTTCTTAAAATTAAATAGCTAGGGGCCGGAGGGTTAGCTCAGTGGTTCTGGCACCTGCCTTGCAAGTGCAAGGTCCTGAGTTCAATCCCTGGTAACCATGTACAATGCTAGGCGTGGAGACTCACGCCCACCAGCAATCAATACCGCATACCACAGTGCCAGCCTGGTGGCTCACGCCTGTAATCTCAGCACTGGGGAGGCAGAGACAGGAGGATTGCTGAGTTCAAAGCTTGCTGGGCTACATAGTGAGCTCAGAGCCAGCCTGAACTACAAAGCGAGACCCTGTCTCAAAAAAAAAAAAATTAAATAGCTATACAACATACTAGAAACTATGGTTCACAATGAAAACATTTCTAAGAAAGAAGTTGATAGCTGAACTTTCACATTGAATTTTCACATCAGAAAGGTGGTGTGAGCTCAAACAAATAACCTTATATTGCACCTGAAGGTTCTGTAGAAATAAGAACAATCCAAAGTCGAAACTAGTACAAAGAAAGAAATTGTGAAGATCAGAGAAAAAAATTAATGCAATTGAGTTAAAAAAACATTATGAACAATCAATGAATTGAAGAGCTGGTTTTTATGCAAGACTGAACAAAACAGAAAAATCCTTAGCGAGCCTTATCAAAATAAGGAAAGAAAGAACCCCAAAATTATAAAGGCTGAATTAAGAAGGTAAAAATCTTGAATTATCCAATATCAGCCAGTGAAATTTAAGAAGTAATAAAAACTTATCAACTAATAAAAGTCCACTGCTGAATTCTACAAGAACTATAGAGAAGCTCTAGTAGCCAATACTCCTAAAACTCTTTAGTGAAACTGAAAGGGAAGTATTACTCCCAAAATCATTCCTGGCAGCAAACATTACCCTAATCCCAAAAGCAGACAAGGATCTAAACAAAAAAGGGAACTATGAAGCAATGTTTTTAATGAGCATAGATGCAAAACTTCAATATGATACTGGAAAACTTCAATATGATACTGGAAAACAAAATACAACAAATCATCAAAAAGATTTATACCACAACCAAGTAGAGTTCATATCAGGAAAGCAGGTTCAACATACACAGATTAATAAATGTAATACACCACATAAACAGAAGCAAGGCAAAAAAAATAAAACACACTATAATCTCAATAGATGCAGAAAAAGCACTCAACAAAATTCAGCATCCATTTATGAAGAAAATAGGAATAGAAGGCCTTTATCTCAATATAATAAAAGACATCTATGCCAAATCAATGGCCAACATCATACTAAATAAGGAAAAGTCAGGACACTAAAATCAGGAGCAAAGATCTCCACTATCACCATTCCCATTCAATGTAGTTCTGGAAACAAGTAGAACAATTAGAGAAGTGAAAAAAATTAAAAAAAAAATGTGGATAGGAAATAAGAAAGTAAATTTTCATTCTTTGCTGATAACATGATCTTCTACCCAGAAGACCCTCAAAACTCCACCAAAAGATTCCTAGAATTAACAACTAAATTCAATGGCATAGCAGGATACAAACAGGCAAAAATCAATAGCATTCCAATGACACTCACTGAGAAGGAAATTAAGGAAACAATACTTTCACAATAACATCAGGAAAAATCAAATATTTAGGAATTAACTTAAAAGAAGTGAAAGATCTTTACATTGAAAACTATAGTACTTTAAATAAGAAGACTGAAGAAGTTATCAGAAAATGGAAAGGTATCACCTGTTCTTTGATAGGCAGAACCAGCACAGTGAAAAATGGCCATTCTGCTGGGCATGGTATGTCATGCCTGTAATCCCAGCACTCAGGAGGCAGAGGCAAGAGGATTGCTGAGTTTGAGGCTTGCCTGGGCTACATAGTGAGCTCAGGGCCAGCCAGAGCTCCAGTGTGAGACCCTGTCTCAAAAAAAAAATGGCCATTCCTCCAAAACTGTTATACAGATTTAATGCAACCTCAGTCAAAATATGAATAGTATTCTTCACAAAACTAAAGAAAATAAACCTGCTATGGAAACAGAAATCTAGAATACCAAAGGCAATTCTTGGCAACAAGGGCAAGGTAGGGGACATTACAATCCCAAATTTCAAGTTATTCTACAAAGCTATAGTGATAAAAACAACCAGCATGGTATTGGCAACAACAACAATAATTCCAGGTACATTTCAGCTACCTTACTTTTACTTTTTTTTTTTTTTTGGCAGTACCAGGGATTAAACTCAGGCCCTGTGCATCCAGTGTTGGCACGGTAACACTTGAGCTAAATCCCCAGCCAGCTACTTTTGACAAAGGGGCCAAATTCTTTCACTGTAAGAAATACCACCTTTTTTTTTTTTTTTTTT
>PVIC010056352.1:0-10967 GCA_004025085.1 Thryonomys swinderianus
GCCCTGAGCTCACTATGGTGCCCAGGCAAGCCACCACGAACTCAGCAATCCTCCTGTCTCTGCCTCCCGAGTGCTGGGATGACAGGCGTGAGCCACCACGTCCGGCATTGTGGTATGCGGTGTTGATTGTTGGTGGGCGTGAGGTCTCCACGCCCAGCATTATATGTGGTTACCGGGGATCGAACTCAGGACCTTGCGCTTGTGAGGCAGGTGCCGGAACCACTGAGTTAACCCTCTGGCCCTGGTTTTTTTAAAACACGGTATCCCTAACTTGCCCAGGTTGACCTCAAACTCCAAACCTGGGATGCTCCTGCCTTAGCCTCCCATGTAGCTGGGATTAGGCACATGCTACATTTTCTAGTCATATTGTCAAGGATGCTTGTCCCATGGCAACTCTGCTGGTCACAGGGGACCCAAGGGCACCCTCACAAGACATAGCAGACACAGCTGACCACCTCTAGCCTCTTGCAGGCAGGGAAGCTCACCAGGCCATGGAGTCCCCCATCATAGCTGGGTGATAAGGCACCAGGGGCTCCTGCTCGAGGCCACTGCGATGTCCCTGGAAGAACAGGCAAAGCATGAGCGGGAGGGACACAGAGCCAGTGTGGGGCCCAGAGCAGGGAGGAAGGAACTTGTGAACATTTGGGCACAGACTTGTGACCCTCCTGGCTCAGCTCTGAGAGTGCTGACACGGTGGATGTGTGCCACCACGCCGGGCTACCCCCAGAGGTACTTTTAAAAGCACATCTTGAGGACAGCCAGGGCCACCTCCTCCAGGAGCCTGCCCGGATGTCCCGGGAGGACACGTGCTCACCGGCCAGGCCGTGTGGGGAGCCCGCAGGGGTCGAGGGGCTGGGTGAGAAGTTACTGCTGGAGTGATCTGGGGAGTAGATCTGTGGGGACAGGACA
This sequence comes from Thryonomys swinderianus, assembly GCA_004025085.1. Lineage (NCBI taxonomy): Eukaryota > Metazoa > Chordata > Mammalia > Rodentia > Thryonomyidae > Thryonomys > Thryonomys swinderianus. Next base: position 910 of record PVIC010056352.1, read on the forward strand.
GGGTGGTGTCAGGCCGGCCTGTGCGGCAGGCCACAGCCCTCGCTGGCTCCCAGTGACCCCACCTCACCGAGGCCAGGGCCTTCCCAAGGGCGTCCCCGGAGCTGCCAGCCGAGGTCCCGCGGGAGCCTGTGGGTGGAGAGAGGCGAGGCCTGACCTCTGTGGCAGCTGGGTTGGGTGCCCGGATGACGGTGGCTCACTCCTGCACACAGCTGCCCAGACCAGGGGCAGGCAGAGGTGCCCCGCCCCGAGCCTAGCTGCTGTGGGAAGCCATGACAGCTGCCTCCCTGGGGTGAGGCGCCGAGGACCACTATGGATCCTCGGGCAACAGGCAGGGTGAGCCCAGTGCCGCCCCAGTGCCCACTCCCTCCACCTGGTGCCCAGTGGTCCTGGGGTGCTGCGTTCCCCATACCTAGGAGGTTGTCAGCCCCAGTCACGGGCGGCGTGTGGCTGGGGACACTGCTGTAGGTGGCTCCGGGCCCCGAGGAGAAGGAGGCCACAGCCGGGAGGGCGCCGTTGCTCTCGGCTCCGTGCAGCTGGTAGGCCTGGGTGGGAGGGGCTGGTCAGCAAGCAGGCTCACAGGAAGGCGGGGTCCCGCCCTCCTCGGCCACCTACCATGCGCTCCGGCTGCTGCAGACCTCCAAATGCGCCGCTGCCCCCGGAGCTGCTAGCACTGGGTGCAAGGGGCAGGGGGGACGGGGCACCGCCCAGCATGGGCCCGAAGCCTGCCTGCCCCGGGGGGCTCCAGAGCTCTGCTGAGGGGTGCAGGCTGCCGTCTGTGGACAGGGGATAGTGAGGTGGGGTAGGGCTGGGGAACCCAACTGACCCCGGCCCCGGAGTCCCACACACCTGCCATGTAGAAGGGAGCAGGGTAGGTGCTGCCAGGGGTCTTGTCGGAGGGGTAGGCGGCGTCCCTACCATAGTCGTCACCTGAGCTGGGAGGGTACACCTGTGGGCGGGCAGGGGTGTATTCAAGCAGAAGGGCATGGTCAGCCCTGCTCCCACCACATCCTCCCCCTGGCACCAAGTGAATGTACCCCAACCCACTTCCTGCCCCACCTCTTTCCCTGTAAGACATTTCAGCTTTGGGTATGTCCCAGGCCCTTTTCCTGGAACCACAGGTGCTACTGGCCTCCTGTGTCCCTTTTCTATTCTTTTTTCCATCCCCTGCTTCCCGCCTCCTTCTCTTCAAAGTTCTATCTTCTGCACCCGCAGCCTCTGAGACTGGCTTCTACCTTTCTTTGCCCAGCAAACTCCTACTGACCCATCAAAGCCCCAACTTCAATGCCCTCAGATCTCCCATTGTCCTGTCATGGATCCCCCATATGGAGGAACCTCCCCTAGCCGCAAACCCTGATCACAGAATTGGGTATCAGGGGCAGGGCCCTAAAATAATCCCTAGGTGTGGCTGACTCAAGGTGGGTTAAAGGGCATTCCTAGTCAGGGATAAAGTAGAGGGGCTAGTGTTGCCTGGACTCCAGGGTGGGTTCAACAGAATACCAGTTGGGTCAAGTCAGTAGAGCTGAGGGAGATGGAAAGGGCAGGAATCATGACAATGTGAGTCCAAAACACCCCAGGCCTGTCACAGCCTTTGAACCTGGGTGTCATTCTGACCCTGACCCTGATCCTGATTGGGCCCAGGGGCTCCTGGTAGCTGTGCAGCTACCAGTGCAGGTTGGGGATGGGTGGGGACATCACTCAGAAACAGGGGCAGTGAATTGCACTGCGTCCCTGGGACCCCCTACCTGTATCCCCCACTCACATAGTGACTACATTGTCAACCAGGGGTCGAAGCAAAATGCTGGTCCTAAGCTAAGGACAGGTTTTCCCGCTGTCCTGCTGGCCAGGGTTGGGCCTTGGGCAGGTGCCCTTGGGACTGCTGTGCCCTCCAAAGGGAGACCCCAGCCTTGGGGACATAGATGCACATGTCCATGGGGTCCCCACTCACCGAGGAAGGAAGACCAGGCGGGACCTTCCGGCCCTTCTTAGGCTGTGAGTCTGTGGGGGTGAAAGGAGTTAAGGTCGCTGTGGCTACCCTCACTTCCCACCAACTGGCACAGTTCCCACGTGACCCCCAGGGAGCCCCATGGCTGCCACGCGGCAGAACCACTGACCACCTGGAGGGTGTCTACATGGGCCCAGAAATATCTTCCATCCTGTGAGGACAAAGCCATCCACAGCCACCCGTGTCATACAGCTGGCCCTTATGGTTCACACGGTCTGTACTCACAAAGCCACCTGCCCATCACACTGGTAACCCTGACCTGGAACTAGAGGTCCCTTTGCCACCACTCAGGGACAGGCTCAGGGCAGCAAGTGAATCCTTGATGCCACGATCCCTGCTGAGGGTACGAGGCCAGGCATACCTGCTTCGTTCTGCTCACACTGCAACAGGGGTGCCCACCCGGGCCTCTTGCGCTTGCTCGTGGGGACCTCACTGTTCAACCTGCCCCCGCAGCAGCATCCGTCAGTGGCAGAGGCTGCCAAGCACCTGTTAGCGGGCCCCACATGTGGGAGATGCTGCCTGACAGTGCCCTTGGCCTTGGGCTCAGCATGAAGGTGTCCACAATGGAAACTTACTAAGGGGCATGGGGATGCAGCACCAGAGCCCATGTCTGTGGCTGCCAACGACGTGACAAAATTCCTGGGAGCCCAATCCTGTGTTTCTCCCAGGAGCAACAACTCGGGGTCCAAGGGAACATGTGGGCTGGGACCACCCCAAACTGCAAGGCTCAGCTGCATCTGCTCTTCTGTCCCTTCCACCTGACACCAGCCAGCACTGAAGGGAGAAGTGGGTGACAACCCCGTCCAGGCTCCTCGGTGCCAGGAACAGAACGCTGACCTCTCCACAGGCCCGTCCCGCCTGCCACACCCCGCACCCCAGACTCACCCAGGGCACTGTCTGCAGCTCTCCGCCGGGGGTTGCTGGGGAAGGAGGGGTAATACGCCGAGCTGCCCTTGACACCAGAGGGTGACAGTGGCCCGGGGCTGGTCAGGGCCAGCTCTCCTGGCAAGAAGCCAGCCTGGGGAAGGACAGGTCATGGGGACTCTGGGATGGCAGTTAGGTTTATAAAACCCACCCACAGCTAAGCTCAGAACCACTCGAAAGCATCCGGGGTGACTGGCCTGGAGCTGAAAGGGTGCCCCTCAGCCTGCCTGGCTCTCACAATACCTGCCCTGCCCTGAGATCCAAGGCACTAGGGAGTCAGGCCACGCTACCATCTTCATGGGATCAAAGAAACCGCTGGTCCTGGGGCATGTGCCTGTCAGCCCAGCACTCTATTTTTTGGAGACAGGGTCTTGCTTTGCAGTTCAGGCTGGCCCTGAGCTTACTATGTAGCCCAGGCAAGCCTAGAACTCAGCAATCCTCCTGTCTCTGCCTCCCGAGTGCTGGGATTACAGGCGTGAGCCACCACGCCCCAGTATTGTGGTATGTGGTATTGATTGCTGGTGGGCCAGCATTGTTGTTATGTGGTTACTGGGACAAACTCAGGACCTTGCGCTTTCCAGGCAGGCGCAGGAACCTCTGAGCTACATCTCCGGCCCAGCCCAGAACTCTTAAAAGGCTGAGGCAGGAGAATGGCAAGTTCCAGTCTGTCCTGGGTAACTCAGTACCGCATCGACACTGTCTCATAAAAAATCTTAAAAAAGGCTGGGGATTGAGCTCAGTGTGAAGACCCTGGCTTCCACCCTCGAGTACAGCCAAAAAGACTGCAGCACTCACCTGAGTCAAGCCGCCAACACCCGCTTCTCGCCCAAAGGCAGGGTATGTGCCCCGCTCAGCGGCCTTGCCTGCAGGGAGGGAAGCAGTCACTGCAGCAGACCCCTGCCTGCTTGGCTGTCTCTCATCCACCTGCGCCTGGTGAAGATGCCAGGGCCCTGGGCCGTCAGGAGGCCAGCTGGATGCAGAGCTGTCCGCAAACCCGGGCAGCGAGCCTAGTGCTGGCGGTCCTGGTCTCTGTTACATCCGAGCTTGAAGCCCCCACCCTTGCCCGTCCTGTTTCCTACCCCAGGAATGGCCCTGGGGGTCCCTGACAGGACCTCTGGAGCCTGTGCTGTGCGCACACGCCAGGCTCAGCACCAGGGTCCCACTCACCTCCTAGCCCAGATCCCAGGAATGCAGATGCCGAGAGGCCACCGTGCGAATCGCTGAAATGGGTGCCTTCGCTGTAGGTCTGGGGAGATGGCAGGGAGAGGCGCTAAGGGTCAGGCTTGCCAAGCACCAGGCCGGGGACAAACCTGGGGCTCAATCCCAGAGCCCCTGGACACTGTCCTCCAACCCTTCCTATCCACATCCCAGGGAGGGGAACCTGCTCCTCACCCGGCTGGGGTCAAAAGAGGAATTGTTCTGGTCGCTGGAGCCCCAGGATCCTGAGGTGGACCTGTCTTCAAGACCTGCAGGGTAGAGATAGTAGCGGCCACCTTTAATCCTGCATAGGCCTAGCCCTGCAGTACCAACCCAGCTGGAATCAACAGCCAGAAGCCAGGATCCCAATATCCCAGGCCCTAGTGATAGGCCTGCAATTTACTAATTTGCCCTCTAGCTATCTTCACTGGTGAACTCCTAAGCATCTGTCAAAGTCCCATCCCAACCATGTGCCCATCCTGAGCAGAGCCCTTACTCGCAGATTTCTGGTCTAACCCTGACCACAGGGCTGGGGGATGTGTTTCAGGCACATTTTGTTGATTCTTTGAGAAAGGCTCACAAAGGCCTCAAAGAATGGGTAAGGAATAATGAACTCCAATCCCTGGAAGCAGAGGTAGGTAGGTAGGTAGGTGGGTGTGGGGGGGGGTGTGCGCGCGCATCCCTCTCTTCAAACTACTGCTGCCATCAGAGATGCAGCGTTACCCTTGATCAGGCACTTTGCATGGCCAGAGGACAGCAAAAGGAAGCCCCAGGGTAGCTGTGTCCTGCCCTGTGGGGACAGGTTGTCCCAAGGGTGGGGCGGGGCGGGACACAGTGGGTGGGGCCTTATCTCCCCAAACACTCACAGACAACAGCCAAGCGACTCAACCTTCAGCAGCTGCCTGACCCCCCCCACCCCGCCTCAAATTCTGGGGCCCCACAGTGCTGCTCTCCATACAGCAAGCATCCACTGCCCCCGGGACCCCCTCAGCGGGGCCACTTGCTGTGCCGAGGTTTCCCTCCTTAGTAACCACGTTACATGAAGACCCTACTTCGAAGACTGTGGGTGTCTGCGTCCCACTGCAGCACCCCAGGCTCCCTAAGCCCCCAGCCCAGCTCCTTCCCCCACCACCACCGCTTTCCCCACACCAGGAACTTCTTTCAAATCTTATCCAATCTCAGTGCCTTCATGTTAATCATTTTCCCAGGAGAGCTGGTGTTTAATTGCTGTCTGATTTGCATAATTATGCATATTAATCTCAAAGCCTGGTGAATATTCATGTCTCATTTAGCTCTTCTCTTCAAACCAAAAATCGCCAATGTGACCAGGGGTGAGGGTTGGGATGGTACCTCAGAAAGCAGGGACTCCTGAAATATGCCTGTCGCTCGTTGCCCAATTTGGGGGTATCTGTACCCTGAGATCCTGGATCCCCTCTTGGGTTCTTGGGGAGGTAAAGAACAACTGGGTGGGTGATTCCTGTGTCCCTTTAAATACCTGCCCCACCCATCTCTCCTCACTGGCTACAGCCTGGCACCCCAGGAACACAGGCAGTGAGCTCTGCAGGTGCCAGGACACTTGAGCAAGGTGAGATGGCTCCTTCCCATGGCGCAGCCTGGGCTAGCCCTAGGAAGCGCTTGACCCCAGCACCTCCCAGGACCTGGCCACAGTGATGACCTGCCTGTATCCCCTGCCAGCCCCCATCCTCCCCCTTGTAAAAGGACAAAACGGCCCCTCCCCCACTGTATTAATTCAGACATTAAAATTCCTACTGATTAATCATGCATTTTAATAACACCATGAATATTCAAAATGACACAATTCCTCATTTACTAATTAAAACATGTTAATAGAATAAGGTGATCACAGCCCAGTATTGCTTTCTTATAGGTTTTTTTTGTTTTGTTTTGTTTCTTTTGTTTTTGAGACAGGGTCTCGCTTTGTAGTTCAGGCCCAGGCAAGCCTCAAACTCTGCAATCCTCCTGCCTCTGCCTCCCCAGCACTGGGATTACAAGCGTGAGCCACCATGCCCAGCCTTATGATTTTTTTTTTCTTTTTAGACAGGATCTCGCTTTGTAGTTCAGGCTGGCCCTGAGCTCACTGTGGAGCCCAGGCAAGCCTCGAACTCAGCAATCCTCCTGTCTCTGCCTCCCGAGCGCTGGGATGACAGGCATGCGCCACCACGCCCGGCAGCCTTATGATTTTTTAAATGCTGGGGGAAGAGTGGGGAACAGAGATGGGGAAGACACAAACTTCGGAAGACATTAGCATCGGAGACCCAAGGCCTGGGTCATGGGTCACCCTGAGGACTTCAGCCCTTACTGGACTCACCTGGGGGTAGGGGAGACAGGGCTGCCCACTTGGTCAGGTGGCTGTGGGCTCCCATCTGTCCCCTTAGGGTCACCACCTCCCACATAATCCCAGGCTAGCCCAGGCCCGATGTTCCCTTCCTAAAGGAGGAAATGGGCTTTGGCAACTCTTAGGAAATGCTGGCTTGGGCCAAGCACCCAGGGTTAGTAGACTCCAGACCAAGCCTGCCCCATAATCTCATTTCTGTAAATAAAGTTTTATCAGACTGGGTGTGGTCTCATCCCGGCAGTACAAGAGGATGAGGCAGGAGGCTGAAAACTGGATGAAACCTAGCCTGGGCCAATCAGCAAATCAGCAAGGCCCTGTCTCAAAGTAAAGTTAAAAGGCCAGGCTTGGTGGCTCACACCTGTAATCCCTGCACTGGGGAGCCAGAGGCAGGAGCATCATCGCAAATTTGAAGCCAGCCTGGACTCCATAGTGAGTTCAGGGCCAACTTGAACTACAAAGCCAAGACCCTGGCTCAAAAAACAAACAAACAAATGAACAAACAAACAAAAGTAAATTTTAAAAAAGGGATGTAGCTCAGTGCAAAGATCTACAAAGAAAAAAAGCTTTGGGCTTTTAGGTTAAGTCATAAGCGCCTACCTTGCAAACACAAAGGCTGGAGTTACACACACACGCACACCTACACACACACACAAATAAGAATAAAAGCTTTCTGGTACACGGCCCCTATGTTCAGACAATGGTGAAACTGAGTCACGGTGACAGACACATCCCCAGCTACACAGATGAAATAATCACTCTCCGGTCTCTTACAAGACAGGCAGTCATGAAGAATGATCACAGCACCGAGCAACAGACCTCAGAGTCCCAGGCGCAAAGCTGGGGCAGGGACAGGGAAAGACACAGGGCAAGCTCTTGCCCCACCCTCTGTTCTCTCCCCTCTGCTATCCTATACGGCCTCAAAATGATCTGATAGCCTAGCATGGTGGCTCACGCCTGTCATCCCAGCACTCAGGAGGCAGAGGCAGGAGGATTGCTGAGTTCCAGCCTTGCCTGGGCTACATAGTGAGCCAGGGCCAGTCTGAACTACAAAGCAAGACCCTGTCTCAAAAACAAACAAACAAACAGCTACAGCCCAGGGGCAGGGGCCCCTCCCTAGGCCTCCAGCCAGGCTTCTGACAAGATGTCCCCAGGCAGCCTTCGGGCCTTTCCGAAGTGAAACCTGGTGCCCCTCCCTCCTAATGGCTTCCCAAGGCCCTCAGCAGAACACCAAACTCCACTGTCCACTTTCTTCTTCCAACTTACAAGCTGGCCCTGCCCACACACGCTGGGCTCCATTTCTAGCCTGTTTTTTAAAAAACTGAGACTTGGTCGCTACGTGCCAGCCTTCAGTCTTGCGACGCTCAATCTTCCTGCCTCAGCTGGGATGACAGGCAGGCGCCACCACAGCCAGCCCACACCTGCAGGCCTCCACATCTGTGGCCTCCACCAAACTAGGATGGGGAATGTTCGACCACATTGGACTTCTTTGAAGTCATCCCCTAAACAATTCAGCAAGGCGCTATACACCATGAGTTGTAAGAGAGCACCCCTCCAAGACAACTCAAGGCTCTGGCACACACACCAGGCGATTCTAACAAGGAACTGGAGCTTCCACAGATGTGGATGTCCCAGTGGTCCTGGGACCAACGCCCCACGAATGGAGAAACATGTACAGCAATTATGACCAGCACATCACAACACACCATGATCCCTCCTAAAGCACTCAACAGAGCCGGGCACAGTGGCCTGCCCTCCCAGCTACTTGGGAGGCAGAGGGATGAGGATCACAAGTTCAAGCTCAGCCTAGGCAACACATCACATTAATGAGGCCAAGTCTCAACAACTGAACAGGACTGGCAGTAGTGTTCTGGCCAATGTCTGTCTAGCACTGCCAGGCCCTGAAAACGAAGCCAGAACCAGGCACCAGGAAAACAAACAAAAAAGACAGCTGCATGTAAAACCTTTCCTGAACCCCTAGAACAGGCGCCCCGGCTCCTGGAGCTTCCTTAGAGGACAGAGCCACACTCAAAAACAGGGGAACACAGAGCCACCAGGCGCCAGCCCTCCTGTGCCTTGATTCAGATGAATGACCCTGATGACAGGAGGCAGTCCATTCCTTGGTATCCAAGCCCAGGGCAGGGCATTCTGCCCCCCAAAATTCAAGCTCAGTGCCAGCCTGAGGCCTCTGCTCGGAAACACACACAGGAGAGACAGAGCCAGGGCAGGACAGAGAGGTGACGCTCAGGGACTCAAGAGAGCAACAGATTCTAGGAGACGATGTCACCACACTGCTCCCACCCTCAAGGGCTGGAGTGGAAGGTTCTGCCCTTGGAAGGAAAGGCATGGAGTGAGCAAGCAGAGAGCAGGTAAAGCCCAGGACACAATTGGTCATGGTGCCACACACCTGTGGTCCCAAGGCTCTTGGAGGCTGAGACAGGAGAATCTCACGTTCGAGACCATCCTGGGAGACTTAGCCACACCCTGTCTCAAAGTAAAGCACAAAAAGGGCTGGACACGTAGCTCAGTGTGAAGGCCCTGGGTTCTATCTCTAGGCCCACAAAAAAAACAAAGATTAAAAAAAAAAAATCCTGTCCCAACCGATCATCACCTGCCGATTAAATCTACATTGCCAACCCACGACATTCGAAAGACAGGGTAAGAATCAAATGAGGGAGAAGAATAGAGGGTCCCTGGTCCTCACCCCAAGGCCCCGTACAAATAACAAAAACAACAGGCTCGAGCTGGGCACTGCCTGGCATCTCCCAGCTTCACGATGCTACTGTGGCCCCATTTCACTAATGTGAACCTTTGGGAAAGGGCACGATGGCTGTGATGAGGACACAGGAGCAACCCGAGGCTGAGAAGACAAGGTACAGGGATCAGCAGGTAGCAAGGCACTGATCCGGTCACAGCTTACCACTACCTTGCCATGCTCCGTGGGACCCAGGGAGAAGTGATGCCCCACTTCCAAGTTCCAAGGGGGAGAAATGGAGGGGTCACCCAGATGTTCAAAACCATGCCTGGCACACTTCCACAACCCCGACGCTGGGGAAGCTGAGGCAGGATCTAGCATTCAAGGCCAGGTTGGGCAGCTTAGGAAGAGCCTACCTCCAAATCGAACAAGTAAAACACCACCAACCCTTCATCTGCAACGTGGAATTCATAAATCTCCAATAAAATGACTCAGCGGAAAAACATTTTTTAAATGACGTTAAGTGTCACTTAATGAAAATATGTACTAATAAAACAAATGGGATATGGCTACCTGGGACACAGTAAAAAAATTTTTTTTTTTTTTTTGCTTTTTTGAGACAGGGTCTTGCTTTGTAGTTCAGGCCGGCCCTGAGCTCACTATGGTGCCCAGGCAAGCCGCCGCGAACTCAACCATCCTCCTGTCTCTGCCTCCCAAGTGCTGGGATTACAGGCGTGAGCCACCACGCCCAGCATTGTGGTATGCTGTGTTGATTGTTGGTGGGCGTGTCTCCACTCCCAGCATTATATGTGGTTACCGGGGATCGAACTCAGGTCCTTGCGCTTGCGAGGCAGGCGCCGGAACCACTGAGCTAACCCTCCGGCCCC
>PVIC010056353.1:0-10955 GCA_004025085.1 Thryonomys swinderianus
TTCCTCTCTCTCTCTCCCTCTCTCTCTCTCTCTCTCTCTCTCTCTCTCTCTCTCTCTCTCTCTCTCTCTCTCCCTCCCTCTCCCTCCCTCCCTTCCTTCTCTCTCTTTCTTCTTTCTTTTTTTTTTTTGAGACAGGGTCTCACTTTGTAGTTCAGGCTGGCCCTGAGCTCACTATATAGCCTAGGTAATCCTCAAACTCAGCAGTCCTCCCACCTCTGCCTCCTGAGTGCTGGGATTATGTGCATGAGAGCCACCATGCCCAGCCTTGTGGTGTGTGGTACTGGTTACTGGTGGATGTGAGTCACCATGCCTGGTATTGTATGTGGTTACCTGGGCTCGAATCAGGGACCTTGCGTTTGCTAGGCAGGCCCAGGAATCACTGAGCTAAATCTCAGGCCCTGTTTTGGTTTTTTGAGACAGCATTTCTCTGAAGTCCAAGCTGACCCTGAGCTTACTATGTAGCCCAGGCTAGCCCTGAGCTCACAGCAATCCCTTTGCCTCTGCCTCCTGAGTGCTAGGATTACAGGCGTGGATGACCATGCCTGGGACTGTGGTATGTGGTACTCGGTATTGAACTCTGGACCTTGTCCTTGGGAGGCAGATGCTGGAACCACTGAGCTAAATCCCCAGCACTCTTATTATTTCTGAGCTACTCTATGGACTTCACTTCCTCCAGCCTATCTTCAGATGCCATGGTTCAATCGTTACCACCAACACCACCTATGACCCCTACAGGAGACAGATGGCCCAGAACGTCAGCGTCCTAGGAAGGGTGGTGGTGCTGGGTGTCCTTCCAGCTTCCAAAAACCTAGCAAGGGGGCTGGGTGATGGGACGTGGGTGTTTGTGGTATTTGTTTCTGTTCTTTATCTGAATATTTGGAAAATTTCATCAAAGAAGAACCAAATGTGCTGGCCGGACTACTCAAGGGCAGCCTGAGCCGTCCCACGCTGGGTGTACGCTGCCCTGGCCTTCTGCCCACGCCTCTTGCTGCCCATCTGTGGCCCCAGCCCCGAGCCAGCCTCTCTCCACCCTGAAGGTAGCTGTGGGATTCGGTCCTCAGGGGAACTCAGATTTCTCCAGGTCAATGTGGACTCCTTGTCCTGCTCCTCTACTTTCTGTAAAAAAACTCACCATGAAAAACAAAGGACACAGTTTTACTTTCTCTTCCTCTCAGATGTCATATATGGATATATACCAAAACCCCATAATGAATATATTCACTGTAAACATATACTACAAATTTTTTTAAAAAATCCCAAACCATAAGTTAATAAAAATTTAAACAAAAAGAGAGGATACACAGAAGTAGTATCCAACCAGGCATACATAGCTTAGGGGCTAAGATCCTAGGAAATCTATAAGAAGCCTCTTGAGAGGGTTAAAGGCATTATTTGGTCTTCGCACTTTGTGCTCTTTTTTTTTTTTTGAGCCAGGGTCTCACTTTGCAGTTCAGGCTGGCTCTGAGCTCACTATGTAGCCTAGGCAAGCCTCAAACTCAGCAATCCTCCTGTCTCTGCCTCCCGAGTGCTGGGATTACAGGCATGAGCCACCACGCCCAGCTGGTCTTCACACTTTGGTATAACTCAAGGTTTTTCCAAAATTAAGAGTGATTGATTGTGGTACTAAGGATCAAATTCAGGAGTACTCTACCACTGGACTACAACCCCAGACCTTTACATATTTCAAAAAAATTTCAGACAGGTCTTACTAAGTTGGCCAGGCTGTTCTTGAACTTTGGAACCTCCTGCCTCAGTCTTCCAAGTCGATTGTGAGTGGCCACCTCAACAGGCTGGGAAATTTCTTATAAAAACCCACATTTATAGTATCTTTTGAAAATCTAGAGAAATCCATTCTGGTGCCTCTAGGTCTGGCTGGGGCAGAGCAGTGGCCATCTCTCGTGGGAGGCAGCCGGGTGCCCAGTCCGGGACACCTGTGGGTGGCCAGCTCTCCATTCACAGGTCGCTCCCATGCCTGGCCCCTGTGGACACATGACTGTAGACCCCGCCGAGACCCCCCCTGGCCTCCCTGCAGCTCTCCTGGCTCCAGGTTACACCTTTGTCCTCCTCTTTGGGGGTGGGTACTGGGACTGAACCAGGACCTCGTGTGGGCTAGGCAGGTGCTCTGCTGCTTGGCTGCATCCCCAGCTCTTTCTCCTCTTCACTGAGGCCCGTCTGTCCCTGAGGTCTGGCCGGGATCTGTCCAGCCCTCGCTGATCTTTCTCACCTTTCTTTGCACAGTGCTCCAGGAGCTCATGGGCGGGAGAGGCGCCCACAGCAGTCCTTCCCAGGGCTGTCGGGACAGAGGCATAGCCCCCACAGCACAGCGATGCCAGTGGTTATTACAGAGCTGTATAGCACAGCGCACTTGTGTCGTGGGCTTCTCTGGTGAGAAACACCCGGATGGTGAGGACCTGCTTGCAAGGACAGGCAGGACACTTCACATTCAGGGCTGTTGAGACGACAGCAGTAACTTAATCAGGGTCACATGAGTGACCACAACTGGCAGGCCCAGGTACAAAGCGGGGGTTGTTGGCCTCCAGAGCCTGTCTTCCTGATCGCTTTGCTGTGTTCTGAGTGGCTGAGTGGGCCGGTGGCTGCCATTTTTCCCTTTGCCTCAGACCCATGCTCTGCCCTTCTGGACTCTGCCCAGCACCTCAGGGTGCAGCTCTGTGCCCACATCCCCAGCTTTTCTTGCCCCCAGGTTTTCAACTGGAGTCACCTACTGGGCAGGGGACACTGGAGGGGAGTGGCAGTGAGTGACCAGGGCCTCCTTTCTTCCCTATGGTTTCCTCACACGCATGGCTGGGCCCAGCCTGGGCACTGCCGGACAGTCCTGCCCATGCCAGCTTGTCCCTCACCCCCAGCTGTGGCACTCATGGCTGCCACTGCCCTGTGTCCTATGGCACAGCTCTGCGGTTTCCCTTTGCCTGGGGGCTCCACAGCAGAGATGGTGCTGCTTCCCAGGGGACGCCAGTCAATTTCTGGAGACATTTTTGCCATGGAAAGAAGCTGGTGCTATAGTATGTGTGGGCGAAGGGTGCTGTGCGGCCTCCAGCGATGAACAGGATGGCCCTCAGCACCAGTGCCAGCAGGGCTATGGAAGGGAACCCCCTCCGCCCTTCCACGAACTCACATGGCTGTGAACAGTGTCCTTCAAGCCTCGCCCAGGGAGTGGTCCAGCAGAGAGATGGACAAAATTCAGAGCTGTCCAGAGCGAGAGGCCGGGTCCACCAGAGGCAGATGTGGAGGAGCTCATGGAGTGACCACCCTCCCCCTCCCTACGAACCCTTCCGGCAGCGGGCAGGCAGCAGGTGTGAGTGCATCTGTTGCCTCCGAGCCTGCTCTGTCCAGGGGTGGGGATGCGTCTCCAGGTCTGAAGGGCGGAGACAAAACATCTGGAATATAAAAAATTCTCAGGGAGAAACCCTTCAAATATTAAATGGTTTCAAATGGAACAAATGGCCTAGGGTCTCCCAAAGTTCCCATGGGCAGAACTCCCAAAGAACTTAATTTGAACAGAGACGGTGGTGTCATGACCCATGTGCCCGCCAATGTCCACAGTTTTCTTGGTGAGTTGTCATGAAGCCAGAACTTCCCTAGCAAGTCTTTTGCTTTAATCTGAAAGATTATTAGTATTTTTCTTTTTTGAGACAGGGTCTTGCTTTGTAGTTCAGGCTGGCCCTCAGCTCACTAGCCCAGGCAGGCCTCGAACTCAGCAATCCTCCTGTCTCTGCCTCCCGAGTGCTGGGATGACAGGCGTGAGCCACCATGCCCGGTCAGGACCTTGTGCTTGCAAGGCAGGCGCCGGAACCACTGAGCTAAATCTCCGGCCCCATGATTATTAGTATTTTTTGAAAGATTACTTAAAAAAAAATCTTTTGGACTTTAATAAGTAATTGTAATTTTAAAAACATGAGCCCACTTGAAATCACCAGATAAAATACTTTTTTTCTCATGATTTTAAAGATGGGTACATATAATATGAATAAAAATAAATACATACTTCATAATGAGTTCAAACTGTGTGCTTGTTTTTCATGAGGGTCATATTTCCCCACAAATGGACTGATAAATTTTAACTGGCTAATAGCACACTTGCTAAATACTTAGGAAGATATTTCATTTCTTAATTTCCAGACACACTAATGAATAAAGAGCAGATCCAGACAAACATCATCCTCAAGCAACAAGACTGTGCTGTGCAGAAGCCCTGGTTCTCCAAGGCACTTGTGCCTGGGAGCAGGGAAAGGCAGCCAGCTGCCTCTGCACCCTGCAGGGAGTTTCTGTTGGATCAGATCTGGGGTGCAGCGTCCTGTCCTATTTCTTCTGGCCACCTCCTGAGCTCACATGTGGGCTTCACCTGGCTGCTCCACTGAAGGGTGACCCAGCTGTCACGGGGCTCTGGTGAGAAGTGAGCCCAATCCAACCATCAGGACTTGCACCTGATGTTCCAGGTTTGGCAGATTCCTGTGCCTGAGCTCTCAGGCCTTGCTGGACAAGGTGCAAAGTCAGCCCATGCAGGAGCCCTGGCCGCCTCTGCAGAGCCTGCCCTTGGCAACTCAATGTGCTGAGCCTCCAGGGCTCTGCCCGGAGGCAGTGTGTATTCTCATCTCTGCACAGTGTGCAGCCTGAGGCACCCCTCTGGAAGAGGTGATCTTACTCTCACCCTCAGCCAGTGAGGCATATGTGACATGGGAGGGAGGCTCGTCAGCCTGGGCTGAACTCCTCAGCTCTGTGTGTACAGTCTGTTTTCCTCTGACCGGAGGCCTTGAATTCTTGCTCCTGTACTTTCCTTGAAGTCACTTAAGTTTTCTTGCATTTATTTCAAACTGGAACTTCTTTCTCTTACAGAGAAGTTCTCTGCCTACCAGCTTAAGACTGACTGGCTCTTCTGAATTCTTTGTGAAGTTTCTCTGACCCCAGTGTCACCTGCCTAGAGCCCCACTATCCCTTTGTCCTCTGAGTTTACTCCAGAAGAGTGAGTAGGGAAGAAACCAAATGCCCAATTCACTTGGACGAAGCTTTCTGGAGCATGAAGCACTCACTGTTCACAGTCTAATACATGGCACAGCGCTCAAGAGCAGGGCTGCTGGGCCTGGAGGATGGGGGTATGGACGTGTACATGGTCCTGAAGTAACTGAGGACTAAAAATTTGCATCAGAAAAGTTCAAGAAGATAATTTTTCTTTGCCTGAGGACTTCATATTATCATGTCCTAATGTAATACAGAATCTAGACAGTTCCTTTATAGGGGCCCCACCTCACTCCCAGACTGTATAGTGTAGAATAAACACACTACATGGTCAAGGAAAGAAATCAGGGTCATCATGTGTCACTTAACGATATGGGTCATTTTGGTTGGGTGATTTCATTGTGCCAACCTCAGTGACCTTGCACAAAATAAGATGGATATGATGTCACCAGTGATATGATCTGTGCTCTGTTGTTGACTGAAACACTGTTGTCCATTTTCAACTCAAAAACTGATTTTAAGATCTATAAGTAGTGCTCAAAATGTTAAGTGCCTACAAGTTCAAATTTTGGGGGAATTTTCTTTTTTTTTCTCTCTTTTTTTTTATGCTAGGGATGCTACCTCAGGCCTCCCCATGTTACACTTCCAGCTCAAGAAACTATCTTGAAACTGATTTTACTCCCAGGCCTTTCAAGGGCCTTCCTATCTGTCCCCTGTGATCAACAGCCCCAGAGCTGCCCTGGAGTTACTGTCCTCTTCCCAGAGGCCTGGAGAACACTTCCCTGGGGTGGGGGGCTAACATCAGAGTAGACTGGGGTGAGGGTAGGGAAAGGTTTGACATACAAAAACCTCTCTTTCAAGGACAAGTTACAGCTGGGCATGATGATGCACACCTGTAATGCCAGCATTTGGGAGGTTGAGGCAGAATGACTGCTATGAGTTTGAGACCAGCCTGTACTATAAGGTGTGCTTAAGGGCATTTTGAACTACATACCCAGACCCTGTCTCAAAAAACCAAGGCAGGTTCAGAGATTTAGCTCAGTGGTTTCAGCGCCTGTCTACCAAGTGCAAATTCCTGAGTTTGATCCCCAGTAACTACATACAACACCAGGTGTGGTGACTCATGCCCATCAGCAATCAGTACCACATTCCACAATGCCGGGCGTGGTGGCTCACGCCTGTAATCCCAGCACTCGGGAGGCAGAGGCAGGAGGATTGCTGAGTTTGAGGCTTGCTTGGCTTACATAGTGAGCTCAGGGCCAGCCTGAACTACAGTGGAAGACCCTGTCTCAAAAAAACGAAAGCAAAGCAACCTGACAAATCAAACAAACAAACAAAGAAAGGATCTGATGATTGATAGGCTGGAGGGAAGCAGCAAGGCACTGCATACCCAGCCGGTTAAATAGGAGGGCAGATCCAAATGCTACAGGACAGCTTCCAAGAAGACCCACGTCCACCCTGTCCACTGGGCTGAAGCACCCTGCTCCAGCCTGTCCTTGGGGCGGAAGGGGAGGGACTCTGGGAAGAAACAAGTTATTTTTGACCTTCCTTTGAATGTTACTAGTAAAAAATAGCACATGATAAAATTCATCATAACTAAAGAAGTCATTTTGTTAGTAACCTCAAACAACAACGCCTAGGTAAATTTGTGACTTAGAAACACACACACACACACACACAAACACTGACAATGTCTAAAACTGGGCATGGTAAAACTCACTAAAAATTTTCACCAATAAAACCCAAAACTTAGCTGGGGATGGTGGTATACACCTGTATTTCCAGCACTTGGGAGGGTGAGGTCAGAGGACCATTGTTGGGAGTTCGAGGCCAGCCTGGACTACATACTAGTGAGCTTAAGGCTGGACTGAAATACATAGAGAGACCTCATCTCAAAAGAGAGAGAGAGAGAGAGAGAGAGAGAGAGAGAGAGAGAGAGAGACAGAAAAGAAAAAACTCACAAAACAACAACAAAAAACTTGTCTAATAAATTTACACATGGAGCTACGGATGGGATATAGAGTGCTTACCCAGCACATGTGATGTTCTAGGGTTAATCCCTCAGAGTGAAAAAAAAAATTACCCATAGAACTGCTACCTAAGAAAATAAGCAAGACTATGAGAAACAGTTTCATTACTCTGCAGAAAACTGATCGAGGAATTAAAGTGGCTGGATGGAGTTATACTGGAAAACAGTTTCCTGAGGAAAAGTATTGCTATAGGATAATTCAAATTAAAGGTTTGGGCTTTCTAAGTGACAGTGTCCTCCAGCGCAAACACTCTGACTCCATTCTGAAATACCAGTGGCTGGAAGGAAGGGAAGGAGGCAAGGCTCACACATTCAGTCCTCACCCACGCGGGAAGCTTGACCTGCCTCACTGCCCTGTCCGTCCCGGAGCATGTCCTGCGTCACCTGGTGGTACATGTAAGGGTTTGGGGCCCTCCACAGCTCTCTGAAGCCCTCTGCCCTTTCTCACCGCCATCTTGTCCTCTGCCCTCACCTTGCCCCTATCTGCAGTGACAGTCCCTCCTCTGCCACGTCCCTGCTCCATGCCCGCCGACACTGCCTTGGTTCAGCCTCTGAGAACAGCCTCCCGGCTCGTCCTCCTGGATTCCAGCTGCCCTCCACCCTGCGGTAAGGAGCTTTGCCAGAATGGCCCTCACCTCAGGCTTCCGAAGTTTAAAGGCCCTCCAAGCCCAAGGCCTGTAGGAAGACGTAGCCCTGGCCTCTTGGTCTCTGTACCCCTGCGTCAGTGGGCTGGCTGTGCCAGCACCAGTGCCGGGTTACATCTTCCTTCCTCCTGGCTGCTGGGCCCTCTCTTGCGAAGTTCTTCCCTTGCCTTGCATCTTTTCTCGTGGTCCTGAATCTTCTGCATCCGCCAGCTCCTGTCTTTCCTCTGTTTACCAGTGTATCTTTGGTGATCTTACTCATTTCCAGGAAGAACCCTAATTCTTCAACCTTATTCTTTCCAGATCCAGCAGAATGAGGACAATGTGCCAACTCTCAGTGTCCTGGGTGATACGTGTCTGCTCTACCTTGTCATAGCAAACCTAGGGACAATGTCCATCAAGTTCCTCATAAGATAAGCAGGGAACGAACACAATACCTACAATTCCACTCCTAGGTACGTACCCTAAAGGACTGGTGCCCAAACCAAAACTTATACGTGAATGTTTGTAGTCCCTCTTTACGACAGCTGAAGGTGAACTCGGTGTTCACCCATCACTGAGTGAATGAATGAGGAAAATAGGGCTAAGGGTGCAGCTCAGAGGTAGGGTACTTGCTTAGCATGTGTGCAGCCCTGGGTTTGATCCCTACCACTGGAAAAAGGAAGAAAAAAAGAGCGAAGAGGGGCCAGCCCTTCTGTGTGCCAGGGCTAAGAGAGTCAGGGTATTGGAGGCCAGGATGGCTGCAAGCTAGGAGTGTGGTCTACACAGCCAGGGAGTGGGGGCTGCTGCTTTCTGTACCTCCTCCTGGTCAGTAACAAAGCACAACTTTCCATGTCTGCAGTCACCTGCGTGTGAGGTTCACAGGTAAACAGGCCCTGTGAAAGAGACTTGTATGTGGAGCGCAGAGATCGGATCACAAAGCTGCAAAGAGAAATCTCTATCCAAATTACACAGGCCCACTCATCTGGTTTCCATTTCATTGCCTGAGTCTGTTTTATAGTTGTGCTTTTTCATGAAAGCTTTTAAGGGCGCCTATTCCCTGACATCATGCAAAAAAAATGTCTGAATACAATTACATTACAGAGCAGCGCTCTTGAAAGAGGAGGCAGTTGCAAAGCTGGCCGGTGTCCTGTTTCCTCTCCTTTAGGGCCACTCGCGCTCTGTTCTCCGCTCTCTGAAGAGAAGCCCTCGATTCCATCCCGTCTCTCCCTGGCCCCTCTTGCTGCCAGTGGCTGAGCGAGGCTGACCTGTGTCCCCAGAGAGCGGGGGGTGGAGCCTTCGGGGACCTGTGTCCAGCTGGGACACGCCCAGCACTGCCCTTGGGTCTGAGCCAGCCTGCCGCACACCTCATTCACCAGCCTTCTCAGGAGTCTGCTCTGAAACATCCTGTCCGCTCTCAAGCTTTCCTCAGATTCACCCCTCGGGCTCAGGCACTGCTTCTCCTTCGGAGCTGTCATGGCGCTCGAGGCAGCTGTGTGTGCAGCTCAGTGGAAGGGCACACGTTTAGCATGCATGAGGCCCTGGGCTTGATCCGCAGCATGCACACGCGGACACACACTCATACACACAGAGTGTTAGGGAAAACTGCTTTTCTCAATCTAACTTTGTTCTGTTGTGAGCACGTTTTTATGTTCTTCACTATATATATATTTTTAACCTTTGCCGTGTTTCTCCTCCCCCTGGCAGAAGCCACCACACCCTAACTTTCCAGCTGTGGCCATCCCTTCTTTCTCTGTCTCGGGCGTGGACAGGCAGCATATTCCTGCTGCCACTTCCGGACACCCCTTCCTTTGAAGCCCATCCTCTCCACCTCCCATAGCTGTTAATATGACCACAGAGCTGGCCTTTCCCGAGTCTCAGAGTCTCCCCCGCCCCACGGTGACTTCAGCAGCCTAAAGATGCTCCTGCCGGGGTTTGGTTTCTCCATTCGCCCACCTCCAGTCTAACACTCTTTATTCTAGTTTCACGCTACTCCCAACAGCCATTAGCAACAGCTGAGAATTTCTTGTTAGCGCTGCTTGACTCAAGACTTTGAATCCTAAGTCTGCCACTTAGAAAGGAGCATCCTCAGCATCACTGGCAGTTTGTTGAGCACTCATTTGTGAGGTGCTATTCCTAAGTGTTTCACATGTACTAATTACAGTGACCTAGAAAAGGTTTTTATAGCCAAAGGTGGTGGCACATGCCTGTTATCACAGCACTCTAGAAGGCTGAGGCAGGAGGACTGACTGCAAGTTCAAGGCCAGCCTGTGCAACTTAATCCGGTTAAAAAAAAAAAAAGGGCTGGGGATGTAATGCAATGCAAAGCTCTAAGTTCACCTCTCAGTACCACACATACAGTAAATTGGCTTCAATCAAAGGAGACTTGGGATTTTACTACACTGCCAACAATAGGTGATCAAAAAGTATGATAAGTGTTTAAAATTTATAAAAATGTACCACAGGAACAATAAGATAAATGAACTTGAAGTGAGGGAAAGTATTTTGACTACTCTGAGGAGAATTCATTGCAATGTGTCTTTTAGTATAATAATTTTTTAGGGCCGGAGATTTAGCTCAGTGGTTCCAGCGCCTGCCTCGTAAGCGCAAGGTCCTGAGTTCGATCCTGGTAACTACATAGAATGCTGGGCGTGGTGACTCACGCCCACCAGCAATCAACAGCACATACCACAGAGCTGGGCATGGTGGCTCATGCCTGTAATCCCAGCACTCGGGAGGCAGAGACAGGAGGACTGCTGAGTTCGCAGCAGCTTGCCTGGGCTACATAGTGAGCTCAGGGCCAGCCTGAATCACAAAGCGAGACCCTGTCTCAAAAAAAAAAAAAAAATTTTTTTAAACATAAACTTTCACTGTATTTTATGGTCACCCCATGTTAATCGAATACCTATGGTAATGTCCATCAAATAAAAACATTCTCGTATGTCTTCATCTATCTTACTCACCAGATCTGGCACCAAGAGACTTCTGGTTCTTTTCCAAAGTCAACATGACCATGAAAGGTTAATGTTTTAAATTGATTCAGGACATCAAAGCAGCCGTGAACTATCAAAGACAAATAAGAACTTCCAGAACTGCTTCAGAAAGTGGCCAGAGTGATGGGATAAGAATAGCTGAAGTGGGGCCGGAGGGTTAGCTCAGTGGTTCCGGCGCCTGCCTCGCAAGCGCAAGGTCCTGAGTTCGATCCCCGGTAACCACATATAATGCTGGGCGTGGAGACTCACGCCCACCAACAATCAACACCGCATACCACAATGCCGGACGTGGTGGCTCACGCCTGTCATCCCAGCACTCGGGAGGCAGAGACAGGAGGATTG
>PVIC010056354.1:0-10975 GCA_004025085.1 Thryonomys swinderianus
AAAAAAAAAAAAAAAAAAAAAAAAAAAAAAAAAAAAAAAGAAATCAAGAAGCCTACTTGGAGTCACACAGCCAGTAGCTGAGAGAACAGGGATTCTCACTGGGGCATTTGGCTCAAGAGCCACAGCCTTGAGGATCCTAATGAGACACATTAAGTGTCTCTTTTCACACAACATCTGCTTTAGCATAATGATTCTGACCTTCATCTATCTCCCCTGACCCCCTTTCAGATTTCTCTTCCAGCACCTCCTCCCAATTCGGATGACAACCCCCCAGCCAACTTCTCCAACTCAGATCTCTAATTATCACTTAACGTGGACACCCCCCACCCCCCCCCACACACACACCCCCACGTGTGTGGGGGTGGGTGGGTGTGTATATATAGATATAGATGAAAATACAGCTTCAGTTTGGGAAATAATACAAAAGCTAGTTATAGTGTAAGAAAATAATTTTATTTTAAAATTTTAGATATAGGACAGAGGTTGTGGCTCCATGGTAGAGCACTTTCCCAGCATGCACAGAGTCCCAGGTTCAATCCCCAGCATGGCAAATAGATAGACGGTCAGATATAAAAATTCTACAAATGTTTATTGAAGTTAAACCAACATTTCCTCTCCCTCTGCCTCGCTCCTGCACTCACTCCAGCCTAATTTTTGTGTGGCTAATCAATAGGCCTAGTTCAGCCCCAAAGATGGTGCTTGGTAAGGTCCTGAGGGTCCCTCTATTGGAATAAAAGCTAGAGATTACTTTTCTCCACAATAAAAGATGCACCTTAGTACCAACTATTTTCTGATATTTTTCTTCCTAAGCTGGGGATCAAACTTAGGCTCTCATGAATTCTAGGTAAATGTTTTACCAACTGAGCTGCATTCCCGGCTGTGAAACATTTTGAAATTCTTATATCTCTAAAATTCTACTTGTCTCTTCCAAACAATTTCCAGTTAGCTGATATAAATCTTTTTCTGATAACAGAAAATTTAATACCATGATAACATGGCTTGCATAGAGCTTTGGTTTATGTCTGAAAAACGCTGTTCTGCCTGATGATAAATGCACTTGTTATCTTAATTAGGAAGAAAGATTATAGTTGAAAAGTCACATGAATCTGTACTTTTTACTATCAACCAAATGTCTTCTATTATACCTCTTTCTAAAATACATGCCTGGATTTGTTGTTAGTCAAACAGAAGTAATTAAGTCAATTACCAAGAAGAACCAATGCAAACTGCAGAGGACTATACTTAGTACAGAGGAGCATGAGGTTCAGGAATGTTCTTTGTGATTTATATTCTGTGGGAAGAAATAGTAGTACAGAATGATTAAAAGCACAGAGTGATAAACATCCATCAGCTGCAGCATATACGCAAGATCTACCACTGAAGCATTAAAACAAATGAATCCTCTCCTTGGGCTGAAGTGATTGGGAATGTTATAAATAAAGAACTGTAAATATGCTGGGTCTTGGAGACTGAATGATTTTCGCAGGGAAGAGATGACAGAAAGCATCCAGCAAGAAAGCCGTGAGAGCTAAATAGAGAGGCCGAAGCTGTGAGGGGTGATTCTGGACAGCAGTGTGCCTGGGCTGGGTGGTCTCTTAAGAAAAAGAAGCATGACAAGGGCTAGAAGGATGGCTAAGGGGAAAATATAACGGAGATTTAAACTACAGAGCAGGGAACATGGGTTTTAAATGGTTGAGCAAGGGATTCACTGAAGGTTTCTGGGAAAACGGAGACAATAAAGATGGTACCTGCAAAGGAAGCCGAGAAGGATTACAGTAATAGTTTTTGTTTTTGTTTTTGAGACAGGGTCTCGCTTTGTAGTTCAGGCTGGCCCTGAGCTCACTACCTAGTCCAGGCAAGCCTCGAACTCAGCAATCCTGCTGCCTCTGCCTCCCAAGCGCTGGGATTACAGGCATGAGCCACCACGTCTGGCTACAGTAATAGTTTTAAACCTCTTTTTCATTATTAGCTCCCCAGATTTTCAGGCCTTCTTCTCTAATCGCCACTCCCCTCTCGAATTTCAGTACTTTAAGTGAACTTTATGTATCTTTTTATGGACTGTGTGTATACATCTGTGCTTTATATGTGAAAGAATAAAATTTTTAACCTCCATGAATTACTTTTTGACCCTTCCTGGGTGGTACTGCTTCTTAGTATATGATGCTTAGAATGAGAGGTATCTTAGTCTATTCAGGCTATTAAAACAAAATCCTGAAAACTGTATAGAAATAGCAGAAATGTACTGGAGACCGGAATACCCAAAGATTGAGATGGCAGCACAGCCAGGTGTGGAGGGTGGTGGAGCGTGAGTGTAATCCAAACTGCTTAAGAAGCTGAGACAGGAGGATGAGAAGTTCAAGGCTAGCCTAGGCAGTGAGCAAAGCTCTATTTCAAATAAATAGACGAGCCTGGTAGAGAGCCTGATGGTAGCCTAGCATGCATGAGGCCCTGGGTTTAATCCCTAGTGCTGAGATATACAGAGAAGGAGAACTATGACTTGAGAACAGACAGGAACTGCAAAGAGTCTCTCAGGACAGCTGTTGATCATCTCTAGTGAAGGGACTCTCAGATGACTGAAATACTTTCTTCTTTATGTCAGGCCCAAAACGAGAGGAGAGGTCCTGGGATCTGGGGATGAAAAGGACACAGGAAATTAGGCAGGAATGGTGAAGCAGCACAGGAAACTATAAACTACCTGGACACTTTGGTCATTTCAGAACATTTCTGTTCAAGGTGGAGGTGAGAATAAAGGCAGTAAGACACAGACTAGAGTGGGCAGGCAACAGCAAGATTGTCGAGCATCGGCAGAGAAGGGGCTTCATGAAATTTCTGGCCCATGGAATACTGAAGAAAGAGGCTTAGCCAGCAAAGGACTTAAGCGAAAATAAACAGACAAGGGGCTGCAGGTGAAGAGAAAGTTTGTCTGTCCTGCAGATCCCAGAACATCTCTGACACACAGACGTTGGGTTGCGTGACAGTGACAGCAGCAAGCAGGACCCGAGAGAAAGGAACAAACGGACACAATAAACAATGCTCATTTCCCGTAGCTCTAAGTAGCTCAGAACACCCTTCCCATTCTCTACCCTGGCTGCAACCAGAAAGTAAGACAGAGGAAAGGAAAGAAAGAAAATTCTGTTTTTAAAAAGACTGAAAGACTGTCTCAAGAGAACTAGATCAGTCACTGCAAGTGAAGTCACCACGCACTGACATTTAGAGGTCCCTGGTGGGATGCTGAGCAGCAGACTGAGACAGAAATCAATCCAGTCAATGCGGGTTGGCTCCAGAAAAAAAAAATCCAAGAAGAAAAATATGAGGATTGGCTATTACAGACGTTTAAGAAACAGCAAGAGCAGATGTCACAAGGAGGGGAAGGACAAGCATACAGGAAGGGAAATTAAATCATAGCACACACCTGAGTTAGATATGAGCTGGTAGTCTGAATATTTTATTCCTGAATTGTGAAATCGATGTGCTAACAAGATACATAAGACTGAACTGGCACCAGAGAACATATATGGAATCAATACTAACAGTATTGAAGGCAAAATTACAGTGGACATGAGTCAGAAAGTGTGAGGGGGGACCCTAACCTTTCAAACTGAGGAATCTAAAGGTTCTTGTACAGTTGCCAGAACAATAATACTGTAAATATATTATTTAAGGTTACAAAAGTAGCCAGGAGAGAAACTAAGAAAAGTCACACTATATGATCACAAAATATGAATGTTAATTTTTTTAAAGTAAATTATAGTAAAGCATACTGCCATTAATTCCCCTCAAAATATCCCCCTTTGGTTTGCCTGTACATTCTGAACAAATTCATACATTTACCATTCATGGTCGTGTTTACTTTGTGGAGGAGCCAGAAGCCACACAGTGCCAGATCCAGCAAACAAAGCAGATGAAAACACATCATAATATTTTTATTTGACAGAAATTTCTGTAAACATTTGATCGATGCAGTGCAACCATACAATACAGTGCGTGTTCAAATTAAAAAGGTTTTTTTCAGTAAAAAACACATTACTATTAATCCCCCTCGAAACACTCTCCCTCCCTTCAAACACACCCATCCTATTGTCTTGGCAAAATGTATCTGTCACCGCATTTTTTAAAATTGAAACATTCACTGTATTTTTCAACTACCCATTTTAAGTCTAAGAGAGCGAATGAGCTTAATCCAAATCAATAACAGCAGAAATCCAACAGAAAAACTGGAGTCAATTAACAAATTGCTCAAAGTTTTTCCTGTTACTTAAAAACATACATACACTTACCTGAGGAAAAATAATGAAAATTTAAAAATTTTTCAACACTCACTCCAATGGAGAATAGAATAGGAGCAGGGATGGGAGAGAACAGGGTATTGTTTCTTGAGGACACTTCTGTACTACTTGACTTTCAAACATGTGTACTCAGTGCGTTCATGAAAAATAAGGAAGTATTTTTCTTTTTACAAAACAAAATGAAGAAGCAGTCATAACAGAACCTAAACATAATAGCCTCAGAAATAGGGTCGAGCAAAAATGGAAAGGGAAGAGATAATGTTATAGACACAACGAAGAGATATGATGAGAAAATGGAGGATATGAATGATATTCCCAAAGCCTGAATAAATAAGATTTTGGAGTCACTCTGAAAAATTTGGGAAGGCATACTTGTCTGTGAAAAATATACTGAGTAAGGTTTGAGTCATTTTTGTATGAGAGGACAATAACTATGCTCTCATTTCAAATATCAAAACCTACACTGGCAAACAGAGTCTGCAGAATAGGATCTTTCTCTTTCTGTGTGCATGTAATTATATAGTTAAGTATTGTCAGGTAACAAAAGGGAGAGAAAAATGCACCATCTGCTGAAAATATCCAGAGTTTACAAAGGAGACAGATGTGCTCCACTAGCGGGCTGGGAACATGGAAGGAAACCCAGGAGAAAGCTGGAGACCTTAATTGGAAAAATTAAGTGATTGCAATAGGCAAATCACAATGAGTAACTATGTAGATATATAACATTTACTTTTGTCTATTGGGATGAGGAAAGAAATATAGAAATACTCTGCGGTACTGAAACTTTTTGAAAATGTAAATAGTTTAAAAGTAATGGAAATAAATTATGTCAACAGCTCCACCCACTGGGCACAGAATAGATTGGCCAGACTTGCAGGGAGAGTCCAGAGCACAGGCCACCATGGTTTACAGAGGAGACACACACACACACACACACACACACACACACACAGAAGAAAGGCAAAACTTTTCTCTGAGGTTTTTAAAGATTAAAGAACTTAAACAGATCAGCCTCCCCAAGTTTAAAGACCCAATTCAAAAATGGGCATCTGAAATGAACAGACACTTCTCAGAGGCAGAAGTCAAAACAGCTAAGAAGCATATGAAGAAATGCTCAACATCACTGGTCATTCAAGAGATGCAAATGAAAACAGCACTGAGATTTCATCTCACTCCACAAAGAATGGCTGTGATTACAAAATTAACCAACAGTAAATGCTGGGGAGGCTGTGGGGAGAAAGGAACCCTTCTCCACTGTTGGTGGTATCGCAGACTTGTGCAACCATTGTGCAGATCTTTGTGGAGATTTCTCAGATAACTAGGACTAGGGGTCCCATTTGACCTTGCTATCCCCCTGCTAAGAATATACCCAAAAGAATTTTAAAAGTCACTTTGGAAAGACAGATGTGCACCCTTGTTCATAGCAGCTCAGTTTATGATAGCTCAATCTTGGAAACAACCCAAATGCCCATCAACTGGAGACTGGATAAAGAAGATGTGGGTTTTTTTTATAAAATGGAGTATTATTCTGCCATAAAGAATGACAAGATTGATTCATTTATGTGCAAATGGATACACCTGGAGGACACGCTAATGAGTGAAGTCAATAGATCACAGATAGGCAAATACTGGATCTTCTCATTGATATGAGCACCTGTAGATGCAAATGAGCTCTAGAAAGTATGACAGCTTTTGTAGAATGGGAAATTTCCAAAGGAAATTTGGTGTGGGAATGTAAGGAGGGGAAGAAATAAATATGATTCTGAAAGAAAATAAAAGAGCATGTATAAAGGGGGTGGGAAGGTGGGATGGGTAGGGATATGGGTAAAAATGAGAATTAATTTGTGTCATATCTTGGTGCAAATTCCCCAATGTTATGTGTGGTTGTGAGATGTATATAAATTATACCAATAAAGAATTCAATTTAAAAAAGATTAAATGTCAGTTCAAAATTGAAAAATTAAATGTTCCCCGCCATGCATCAGTAAATGTAATTTAGATATGTTAATTGGACACTGCACTTTCCTCTAAAGCATATAGATTTGGAAAGGGCCTCCTTCCTGTTCTGACAAAAAGAAAAAAGTCTGTATAATACAGAATCACATAGCTTGAAATCATCTATGGTAGTTTAAAAATCCCTACCCCACTCTAAGTAAACTGTCCATGTTTTAAGTCCTGAAACCTTTGAATACAGGATCTCGTATGTAAAGGGTTTTTGCTGATGGGATCTTCAGATGAGAAATTTTTCTGAATTATCTGGTTGGCATTAAATGAGATTACAAGGGCCCTTAAAAGGGAAAAGAAATGGTAGAGAAAGAAACATAATGAAAGAAAGCAGAGGTCAGAGTGATAAAGATGTGGGCTCTTAAACTGGAGGAAGGAACCAAGAACTGAGGAATATGAAAAGGAAACGGTTTTTCCCAGAGACAAATCCTCCAGAAAAGGATACAGCCCTGCCAATGCCTTTATTTTATCTCAGGTAAGACTAATTTTGAATTTCTGATCTCTTGAATTATGTCATTTGCATTATCTTATGCCAGCAAACTTTATATACATATATACATATATATTATATATATGTATACTTTATATATATGTATACTTTATATATATATGTATACTTTATATATACATATATACATACACATATATTATATATACATTATATATACATCATATATATATATATATACATACACACAATTTTTACAAATTATACACACATACACAGTTTGGAAAAACAGACCGGTAGTTCCTTGTAACTACTGGAAGCCATTCCACATAATTTTAAGGAAACATAATTTCACAATTAAATTATGGCCAGGGCTGTATGAGACCTGGTCTTCTTGCTTGTGGACCAGCTGTGGAAGGCCAAAACACAATTCCACTCTGCCTCTGGTCACAGCTGAGGCCTCAGTGGTCCAGTGATGCTGTGATGCTCAAGGGTAAGACTACTTCAGTTAAAGACATCCTAGTTCTTTGAAACCAAGTAGTAATTCAACAAAAAGAAAGGTTTCACCTGGGAAGGGACAAATTCCTTATCAGCTTAACTCACTCCATCTAATACTGCAAGAACATTTTTCCTCATTTTACCATCCTCATCAACATGAGGTTCTCATTGACATAAGACCTTCATCAGCATAAGATCCTCATAGGATTACTGCCACCCGCCGAGTCATCGGATATATGAATTTAGGATTATCACTGCCCTCTGACTCATCTGATACTCCCTGTGAATTCAGTAAATATTAGCAAGCTTGGAGTACCTTTGTGTGCTGTCTAGAGCAGCTTTAATTGGGCCCAAACCAACCTTTTCTCTAAGTCTCATTTTCTGTCTTCCTTGTGCTATTGTAGCTCACAGGAGACTAGCACCCACTGCAGGGGTCTGGTCTTTCCTCATTATAACACATGAATTTACTTTGTAATCCAACAACACTCTAGTTGATTAGACAAGACAAAGGAAAACATTTCCACATGGAAATTATACATGAATGCTTATGACTTCATAATCACCCAGAATATCCATTCACCAATGAATGGACAAACATATTATGTTATATTCATATAGCAGAATCTATGGAAAAGAATTAACTGCTGGTTTAAGATACATGATGTTTCTATCTCAAATGTAATATGCTATATGAAATTATCTGGCCTCCAAAAGCTACATATCATATAACTTCATTTGTATGACATTCTGCAAAGGAAAAAGTAGAGGAACAGAAACCAGGTTATTAGTTTCCTGCACTTGGTAATTAGCAAAAAGGACTATAAAAGCTTGAGGAAACATTTTGGAAACATTTCATAAGTTTAGTGATAACTGGTAAAAACACTATGCATTTGTTAAGAATCAAAACACTGCACACCTCTGTGCCGGGCGTGGTGGCTCACGCCTGTAATCCCAGCACTCAGGAGGCAGAGGCAGGAGGATTGCTGAGTTTGAGGCTTGCCTGGGCTACATAGTGAGCTCAGAGCCAGCCTCAACTACGAAAGCGAGACCCTGTCTCAAAAAAAAAACAAAAAAACAAAACACTGCACACCTAAAGAGAATGAATTGTACTGCATATAAATGTAGCCTCAATATACTTAACTCTAAAAACTAAAAAACAAAAAAGGCAAGTAGCCAGAAACTGGACTGGCCATTTGTTCATTTTAGGATTTCTCCCAACTGGATTTCAAAGTGAGCAGTTTCAAACCAAGATAAAGCCGCACTGGACAGTAATCATCAGGCTCTCATACATTGCTGGAGTTGATGTTGAAAGTGTTTTTGAAACATTCAGCATGTTTTCCTCATATTTCTTCCCATTACTGTATAAATTATCAAAGATTTTATTTTAGGATGTGTTTAAAAGATATCTACCCAGTTCAATAATCAAAAGATTTATCTGTTCCTCATCTACCCAACCTCCTTTGCTACAGGCAGCCATCATTACCAGTTTCATAGATATCCCTCAGAAGAATAACAAATGCATAGAGATTTTTTTTCCTTTTGTTACACACAAATGACATGACCATTAATCCTGACACATCACTCTAACTGGATGAAGAAATGCCTCACAGATTGCTAAAGCACACATGTGGATTGATGTGTCTGGTGGGTCATGGAGGTATGACCTTTGGGTCTCTATCTGGTCCCTGGCCTCTTTCTGTCACTGGTCTCCTGCTATACTTTCTGGCTTTCTTGGACTAAGCATCTTTGCTCTGTCATGATGCCTTCAAATCAGCCAACCAAGGACTGAAGCTCCTGAAACCACTGGCTGAAGTAAACCTCTTCTGCTTTAAGGTGAGTGTCAGGTTTTGTGCCCCAGTGACAAGAAAGCTAATACAAATGGTAACCGTAATATGATCACTCTGATGCATCTCAATGTTTTCATTTAATGATATTCCTCAGTATGCCTGTATATTTTCCCATATTGATACATATGGAGCTCTCTTATTTGTTAAAGTTTGGATCTAAAATGTCCTCCAAGGATTCATGTGCTGAAGGTTTGGTGGTCAGTTCACAGCATGATGAGGAGGTAGTATAACCTTTAAGAATGGGCCCAGTAGAATGGAGTTATTATAGGTGTCCCCTTCATGTAGATATTGGAATCTTTGCTTCTTCCTTTCATTGCTTTTTGCTTTCTGGCCACCATGTGATGAGCAGACTTCCTCTCCCACCCACTCCCACCATGATGTACCATGCTGCCACAGTTCCAAAGCAATAGGTCCACCACAGACAGAACCCTCTAAAACTGGGAGCCAAAATAAACTCCCTTTTTATAAGTTAACTCAGGGATCTGACACAGTGACAGAAAGTTGACTTCACATTATTCTCTGTAACGGTTTTATATCTCAATGTACATTGTTCTTTACTCAGTCTCCCACTGGCAGACTTTTAGATTGTTTCAATCCTTTATTAGGAGCAATGCTACAATAATCTTAAAGCTATGCTATTTCAACCATCTGTAGTTCCCTAGAAATACATCTGTTGAACAGTGTACTGTATTTGTAAACATGATCTATATTATCAACTCCTTTCAAATGAGACAGAACAATTTACACTAGCACCACCCAAGTAAAACAGTGTTTCACACAGCCATTAATAAGAATGTTTTGATCTTTGTGAAACTAAGTGAAAAATATGACATCATAGTTTTTGTTTCACATTATTCTTACCATGACTGAGGTTATGCATCTTTCTAAATGTTTCAGAGTGACATATATCACCTACTTTGTAAAGTTTTTCATGACCTTGTCCTTCATTTTTCATGATCCTTTTGAAGATTTGTGTAGGAAATATGAATCTATCTGTATCTTTTCTTTGATGGCTACCCAATTGTCTTCACACCATTTAAATACTTCAAAATAAATAATTCAGTTCCTACACAACAAATTAGGACTTATCTTTATCACCTACTAAATGTTCAGTTATATTAGTCTCTACAACTGGGTTTGCTACTTTATCTGTGTATACACCAGAACTAACTAATCAGGCTTCAACTGTAGAGTGTAAAGAATAATCTTCCCTCATTGCACTCATTTAGTTTTGCTTGTAACTCTATTTTCACATGAAATGCAGACTCAGCTTGTCTAGTTCTGAAAAACTTCACTGGTTTTGTAATAAACTCACTTTTTGTTTTCTGGCCACCATGTGGTGAGTGGACTTCCTCTCCCACCCACTCCCGCCATGATGTACCCTGCTGCCACAGAGCCAAGCAAAGGGTTACAAACTGGATGAATAGAGCAAATGTTAAAGTTCACGAGTTCATTTTTTTTTTGAAACATGACAAATAATTCAAGGTTTATACTTAAAATCAGTAAGATTTGTGAAAACAGAACTTTTAAATATATCAGCTTCTGTCTGTAAAATATGCATCAAAATTGCCTCCAGAGTTTATGGGGTTAAAAAAAATCCAA
Source organism: Thryonomys swinderianus (assembly GCA_004025085.1). Classification (NCBI taxonomy): domain Eukaryota; kingdom Metazoa; phylum Chordata; class Mammalia; order Rodentia; family Thryonomyidae; genus Thryonomys; species Thryonomys swinderianus. The sequence goes on from PVIC010056354.1 coordinate 10,686, forward strand.
TGTCATATGAAAATATACAGAATTTTTATGGCTCCCTTGTATATTCCAGGACCACTGAAGGTTGTAAAGAAACTATTTAAAAGTTTTCAAGTGGGGCCGGAGGGTTAGCTCAGTGGTTTCGGCGCCTGCCTCGCAAGCGTAAGGACCTGAGTTCGATCCCCGGTTACCACATATAATGCTGGGCGTGGTGGCTCACGCCTGTAATCCCAGCACTCGGGAGGCAGAGTCAGGAGGATTGCTGAGTTTGCGGCGGCTTGCCTGGGCACCATAGTGAGCTCAGGGCCAGCCTG
>PVIC010056355.1:0-11073 GCA_004025085.1 Thryonomys swinderianus
GACTTCAGTTTTTTTAATTGGTTAAGATTTGTTTTATGATCTTATGATAGAGGTAGGTACAAATACTGTAGACAGTTGGGGGTAGGTTTTAGGACACAGGTGAATCCCATCACAGCTGCAGCTGGAGACACATTTGTAGGAGACCAGGCCTCATACCTTTATATTCCTCGAGGGACAAACTCAGGTCCTAATGAAGTTTAGATATTAGTCACTTCAGTGGGGGTCTCCATGACCTTCAGACCCACCACTACCCAGAAGTCTTTGTACTTTCCATGCACACTTGTTACATGTCCTGTGACTGAACCAGCGTACCTCCGTGACTATACTTAAAACCTTGCTGATTGATCACAGCTGTAATCCACATTGTACCCACGTGGGTTTTACCCCATAAAACTGTACAAAGTGAGGTCCCCAGGGCACCCCATATGGGGCCCCTTCTGCGTCTCAGGAGCTATCCTATCAGGTAAATAGCTTCCTCCTCTTAATCTCCACTATTTCTAGAATTCATTCTTTAGTTTTTAGAGGACAAGAGCTTAGCATATCAGATATCTAACAGGTTGGGAGGTACAATATTTCATCTCAGGTATTATTTCCTGTATCAACCTAGTATGTGGCCTATTTTTAGAGAAAGTTCCATGTACTGATAACAAAATTGAATTCTTCAGCTGTTGGATGGCATTTTAAGCAAATGTCTGTTGAGTCCATTTGGCCTCCAGTACAGTTTAATTCTTGTTTACTTGTTGATATTTTATCTTGTTTTCTACCCATTTGGTGAGAGTGGAGTACAAAAATCTGCAAGTGCTATTATATTGGAGGGTTATCTCTTCAGTACTATTTGTTCTGTCAAATACGTGTTCCATTACTAGCTGTTAGCTGTATATAAATTTATAATCATTGTATCTTGATGAAATGGTCCTTGATCACTGTAGAATGTGACCTTTTCGGTATGGTTTTTACTTTTGTGTTAAAGTCTGGTATGGCTTGTACCTAGATGTCCCTGCAAAGCCTCAGGTGTGTCTAGGTGGGGCTTTGGAGAGGCGGCTGGCTCAAGGATGCGGTCCCTGGATCAGTCCGCTGATGATCATAGCTCTGGGTGTGGCTGGACGGAAGTCTCCTGACTGAAGCGAGGAGACTCACCCTGAGTGTGGGTGGCACCAACAAATAGGCTTCTGGCCTAGGCAGGACATAAAGGGAGTCTCCTCTGCCATGCTGCCCTGCCCTGGAGTGAGCCGGCTGTGGACTGAAGCCTGTACAAACCGTAAGCTAATCTTTCCTCCTGTAATTTTGTGTTGGGGGATTTTTGTTCCAGCGATGAAGAAGTAAGTCTGTTCTGTTAGGTATAAGTATAGCTGTTGCACTTGCTTTAGAATTCCCCGTGCTTGGAATAACCACTTTCTGTCCTTTCACTTTCAGTCGGTGTGTGTCCTAAGAGACTGAGTTGAATCTCGGGCAGCACACTGTAGGGTTTGTTTTTAAATCTGTTCAGCCAGTATCTTTTAACTGCAGACTTAAAGCCAGTTGTGTTGAGTTTTTAATGAAAGGTACAGACTTTTCCTGCTTTTTGTTTTGCTTTGAATATTTTTGGATTCTACTTTTATCATCCCTGTGGTCTGATGACCTAGTAGTGTCTTGATGATGTCTGATTCTTTTCTCCCTCTCATTTGTGACTTCTATTCTAGTGGGATTTTTATTTCTGCATCCTATCACGAGACTAGTTGTCTTTTTTCCACTTCCTGGAATGTAAAGGTCCCTTGTCTCGTAATGAATTCTCTTCTTTTCTGCTTATCTTGGGAGGTCTTTATTTTTCCACGTTACTGTTTGCTGAGTGTAGTAATCGTGATTGGCAGTTATTTTCTTTCAGGTCTTGAAATATATCATCCTGTGCCCTCCTGGCCTGAGGGTTTCTGCTGTTAGTCAAATGGGTTTTTGTGTAAATGGGACTTTGAAATTTCCTCTTGGAGATATAAAAACCCTTTGTTCGTCCCGTCCTCTCAGCAGTTTGACCATGTCACAGTGAGGTTCTTTTCTGGTCATTTCTGTTTAGGGCTTTTGTGATATTCCTGTCCCTGGATCTTTGTTCCCAAGATTTGGGAAATTTTCTGCTGTTGTTTCATTAAATGCATTTCCTCCCTCTGGGTTTAGCAGTGATAAGACCATCTGATCTTTGAACAACACCTGAAGATCTGTATACAGTTTCCGTTCTTTGTTATTTTTAAAGATTTTGGTCTGAAACTGTTATTTCAAAAGATTTATCTCAAGCTCTATTATCCTTCCTTCTGCTTAATCTGTTGCTGAGGCTTTTGACTGAATTTTAACTGATGTACCACGCTCTTCATTTCTAAGATTTCTGACTTTTTCAAATTATTTGATTAATTTTTTCATCCGTACCCATGCATTATCTTCCTATATTCTCTTAAATCCCACTGAGCTCTTAAAGACTCGTTGGCTGCTTCTTGGGATTCCTGGAGTGGCTTTTGTTTTTGGTCTTTTGAGACAGGTGGTTCTACTGGACTTGGACTTGGTAGCCCAGTCTGGCCTGGAACTTGGGACTCTCTTGCTGCCCCCTTGCTGCACGGTGACGCTGGCCTTGCTTCGGATTCTTTTTCTGACAAGTACTCACTTTGGTATCTATTACTAGAAAATCATGAACTTTAGGATGCATCATAAACTGTATGTATACGCGTTTTTCTGGGATGTGGCTCCTAGTACGCAGCTGCTCCTACAGACATGTCCTGAAGTTGGTTCGTAGTGTGCTGGTGCATTTCTTTCCTGCTGAGGCCCTTAGCGTGATCTCCCTACGCCGTTCTGGCCAGGCTTCTTGAGCGAGGGCAGCAGGCAGCGCATCCGAGTTGGGCTGCCTCTGCGGGTGCGCAGGAGCGCTGACGCTGGCGTTTCAGGCGGGTGCGGAGCCGTGTGGGTCCACATGCTCGCTGGGCCGGGGCTCCAGGAGGCGCTGGAAGAGCGCGTCTACTCCCTGTTGCGCCGAGAGGCCAGGACTTTGGGGGGAGAGGTGGGCAGAGTGTGGTGAGACGAGGTCCACGGCCTGATGCAGGCGCGGGCACAGATCCAGGGACGTGTTTGTGTGCCCTGGGCTGTGGGCCGTGCACAGCCGAGGAGAGTGAGGTAGCCCCAGCCAGGGATGGTGCGCGGGGCATGGCTCGTGGCCGGCCCAGTAAACGCCTCCAGTGGCAGCGGCTTCCCCCGACCTTACCCCGGGTGCCTTCGGGGCAGGCTGGTGTGACAGCAGCGTCAGCCGCCCTCGGTCCTGCCGTCTGCACGAAGCCACACGGGCCCGGCCACGCCCCGCACTCACCGTGGGCTCCCTGTGGACGTGCCCTCGGCGCCTCCCTAAGTAACATCCCTGCCCAGGCGTGCTGGACTGCGGGGTCCCCAGGGTCAGCACACAGGGCTTCCCGAGCCTTGGAGCAGCCCCGTTCGGGCGGCGGAACCCCTCTCGGGCAGCGGCCCCAGCTGCAGCACCCAAGGCCTTCACCCAGAGACGAGTGAACTGCCCAAAGCCGTGCCGCCTTGCGATGCCAAGCCTCTAACCTAGAGAGCCTGCAAGGGCCGAGAAATGTCCCGTTGCTGGTCGTGGATGCGCTGACGGCGCAGGCGGGGACCCCGCAGGGAGCGCGCTCCCCAGGCACTAGTGCGGGCAGGCGCGGCCTCCTTTCTCAGGCCCGGCTGGCTTCCAGGTGTCTGGACCGCAGTTCCTCTCCTCCGCGCAGCGTGCACCCCCACGCCCGGGGCTGCCACACCAGCGCCCCCAGGCACCCAGCGTCAGATGAGGCGCCTGTCTGCTGCTGCCCGCGGCCTCAGCCTGGCCCTCAGCGCTGCACGCGCGAGGCCTTCCCAGCCCGGCCCTCTGCCTGCCTGGACCCCAGGCGTGTGTGGTGAGCCTCAAAGGCTCGGCCGAGGACAGTGAGCACTCGGGCCCCTTCCCCTCTCTCCCCCTCTGATTTGGAGCAGGGGTCTGAGTGTGTGTGTGTATGGATTTGTCATTCCAGTGTCTTTTACACCGGAAGAAAAGAGCCTCCACCCCGCTCACGAACGCCTGCACTCACACTAGCGACCCGGTGGGGTCCGCGCCGACGGCAGCGCCGGCCCACTCACCAGGCCGCTGCTGGGGCCCACGCTGGGCACCCACGGCGAGTCATCGAGCAGCACTTTGCCGTCCTGCGCGTCCAGGAGCTGGCTGGCGCTGAGGCGCAGGGAGCCCGGGGAGTAGGTCCGGCTGGTCTGGCTGGGACTCCGGCCTCCTGGGACGGACATGCTCCGGCTGCCCACGGGCGTCCCGGCCCGAGGGACCCGGGTGTGGGCAAATCCCTGGAAAGGAGGCTGGTGTGAGGAGGCGGGGCTCAGACCGGGCAGGGAGGGAGAACCGTCTCGAGCCCCGTGGCCCTGCCTGGTGGCGCCGCCCCAGCCGCTGGCCGTGCGGGGAACAGGCGGGGAGTTCTCTCGTGCCTGGCCGCAGCGACCTGCCCTGCGCTCTGCCCCGCAGGAGCGGCGAGCCCTGCTCGGACTTCCCTGTGGAAGTCCCAGGGGGCTGAGAAATGGGCCCCTCCCCTCCTCCTCCCACTCCTTCCAGCATCCCAGCCTCCGACTCTGGTCTGCTGCCGAAATTAACAGCAGCCAGGGCCTAGGCTCAGTGTGTGAGGTCACGCGTTCGAGCTCTGGCACAAAAACAAAAACAGCAAGACAAAGCATCTTTTCCGAGACAGAATGGGCCATACGATAACCCAGCTGCTCTAAGCACGCACTGGTCCGCTGAGTAAAGGACTCGCGTGTCAGCGCGGTCAGCAGCACGCAAAGGTCCCGCGGCGTGCAGAGGTACCTCGAAGTGCAGGGTGTAGCTTTTCAGGGTGACGTTGCTGGACACATCAGCTATGCCAGCCACAGAGTCAAGCTGAGGAGAGATGGGGTCGTCAGTGCTGATCTGGAACTTCTCCGCAGATTCCGTGTGTCTCCAGCCGCAGGAGAGTCACCCACACATTGGACACACTCAGGTTGTGTGACTGAAGCCACACGGGGGTGCAGATGGATGACCCAGTGTCCAATCAAACGGTCTCCGAATCTAGCAACACTAACACCCACCCACGAACTTAGCCGGGGCATGCGCTGTGGGGCCTAGAACAACATTAGTGAGAAACAACAGGCCTCAGTCTCTGCCCGGCACCCCTACTGTGGATACGAGCCCTCTGCCAGTGAGTCCTGCTAACTCCTCACTAGACCTTGTCTTACACAATACATAGTATGTTCTAGCACACTTCCACTGCATCCTAATTTCTACACACTGGGCCTCCCTCAATAAACGTTTACAGGAAAAATGTAGTGAAAGTTTTGTTCATTTACGTCTTACAAGCATTAAGTCCTAGTTGGCGCGGAGACTGCCAGGCGAGGGGAGGCATTGTGGCTGCACCTGTCCTCCCCTGGGCCCCTGGACCCCCGACTCATCCCTGTGACACTGCATGGGACACGCCCCATCCTAGCCCAGGGTCGGCCCACCCCTGCCATCGGGGCTGCGAGGGCCATGAGCCACTCCTCTGGGTGCCCAGGGGCCAGGGGCCTCCCACACAGCTCCAGCCTGAGGCCGGCAGGCATGCAGGGCAGAGCCTCGGCCTGCGGGGACCACCCGGAAGCGTGTGCTCACCCTCAAAGGCTTGGCGAGGACAGAGTGAGCGCTCTGGCCCCTCGCCCCCTCTGTCCCCTCCTCTAATTTTTAAGCGGGGGGGGGGGGCTCAGGCTGTTGTTCTGGCTGGAATTAAACCCACGGTGTGACCCACACTGGCCTCAGCTCCCAAATGCTGGAGCTACCACCGTCCGCCACCAAGTCCGCACCCTGGTCCCTGCTAATCCTCCCAACTCTGCAGCGTTGTAACCCTAAACTGGCTGGCGATGTCCAATACGGCTCCTCTGAAGCACCCCCACTTAAACTGCAGGGTGGAGACACCCCTGATCACTTACACATCAAAGGCACTTGTGAAATAAAAAGAAAAAAACCACTGGCCCTCAGGCTCAGAACGAGCAGCGAAGCCCGAGTTTCCCCGGACGCGCCCGCGGGAACTCTGGGCTCGGAGCTGGGGGCGGGCTGAGCACGGGCTCCGCCAGGAGCTGCACCCCGTTCGTAGGGCTTCGTACGGCTTCCCAGGCGGACTCTGCCGCCATGCGGGGCACGATGGCTGTCTCCTGGTGCCTTGGCACTGTGCCTGGAAACCTCTCCCCCAAAGGCGGTGTGGTCACACGCCACCGCGCAAGAGCCACTCTTTCCGCGCGCACCTGTGGGGCTTCCGCCGAAGGGTACACGTTCAAAGCTGCCATCCTCTTCGGAAGGGGCACCAACGGGGGTCTCTCGCGGATATATGGCTCCCTGTGGATTTTTCTCTGTAGTATCAGGGACAGGAAAATGGCCAGTAAGATCAAGCCCAGCATCGCCATTAACACGATGAACCACAGCTCGCTGTAGAACTCCCCGCTCCTGGTTCCTGAGCCCCTCTTTCCTCCAGGAGTTGTTAGCACCAGACCTGCAAAGGGCAGAGGAAGAGAATGGGGACATTACTTCAGAAGGCAACGTTGGCATCTCGCACTCTGGCATCTGTCGGTAAATTAGAAGGGCGTGGAAAGCTGTCCCACACGTGTACAGGTGGGGGGTGATGGCTGAGGGTCTCCCCAGGTTACTACAGCAGCTAACAGACTTCGCCGGCACTCCTGGCACCGCTACTGGGGCGGAAATCACGACTGCCTTGCCGTGTCCCTGGGAAAGAGGCGGGCATGAGCAAACATCACCCCGAGGGTCTCTTACCTCCTGGCCGTGCGCCCCCAGAGCCGGGCCCCTCCTCAAACGTGTATGCTCCCTTCTGAGACAGCAGACCCCATTTTCCAGTGAGGCCAGCAGCCCGTGCTTGCTAACGTGGACCGTACAGGTCTGGGCCTGTCAAGTAGCCGAAGCTCCACAAACCACAGTGCGGGGGGAGGGGCGCCTGAAACCCTGCAGCAGGGCCCGCTCCCCCTCGGTTGCTGTCCACGTTTGAAACTTTAAGACTGCTCAGCGAGCAGAGGTAGCGCATGTTTAACTAGGGTTTACCCTGAGCCGAGTTCTACTCTGCAGCCCCTCAGGAACAAAGGCCAGGCAGCGTGCCCTGGGCCTGTGCTAGGATTTAGGCCTGGCGTGCTGTGGAGCCGGCCGGGGAGGCGGCTGGCCCCGGGGCTGTGCACTGCTGCGCGGAGGGGCTGGAGGACAAGGCGGGTCACTGAGGCGCCTCCTTTCACGCCTCCTGGCCCGACGGCAGCAGAGCCTCTCACAACCGGGAGGCGGAAGCGCCCTCCCCATGTTTCGGTTTTGGATGTCAGTTCTGAGAAACCGCTGGGGGAAAGCTGGACGAACTGGGGCAGCACTGGGGGCACCGTGGACCGCCGACGGGGGCCGCTCAGAGGGCCCGTCCACCCGGCCCGTGCTGGCCCCGCTCGGAAGCCTGGGCGGCTCAGGCCGGCGCAGGACCGAGAGCCACAGAGCTGCCCGGGGAAGGCAGACGCCGGGGGCGGGAGGACACAGGACACACAGACGGAGGCGGGAGGACACACAGACGGAGGCGGGAGCACACACAGACGGAGGCGGGAGCACACACAGACGGAGGCGGGAGGACACACAGACGGAGGCGGGAGCACACACAGACGGAGGCGGGAGCACACACAGACGGAGGCGGGAGGACACACAGACGGAGGCGGGAGCACACACAGACGGAGGCGCGGGCCTGCTCGCCCTGGGCCAGCGCCGCCCGCAGCTGCCGAGGGAAGGAAGGGGGGACAGTGCCAAGCGGGCAGGAAACGGCAAAGGGAGGAGAAGAGCGGCTGAGGCCCAGCTTCGGACTGAGCGGCGCGGAGGGGCCCCCGACTGCGAGCCGCCGCGCTGCGCCAGCCTGAGCAGCCCCCACGCGGAGAGGGTGGCTCCGGCTGGGCCCGAGAACTGACCTGACAGCGCAGCCCTGGCTGGGAGCCCGAGGCGCGAACCCGAGGGGAAGCGGCCCCCGGAGTCTCGGGGAGAAGGGGTCCCTGCCCGGTCCTGCTCGGAGCCAGCCCGGGCAAGGGGCAGGAGAGCCTCGGAAGTCCTAGCACAGAAATGAAAGCTGCCTCTGGACAGCCGGCGGGCAGCAAGCTCAGCCTGCAGGCCCGAGGCCCATGCCCACAGCCCGCTGGGCAGGGGCGAGGGCTCCTGGCAGGCTGAGCGCAGATGAGCTCTTTGCTCGGAATGCGGACGCCGTCTGTAGCCCTTCCCCCTTTCCTCTGCAAAATCCCCTTTCCCTTTCAAGGCTGCACCCAGGCATCGGAGGGAGGGACGGAGGGACGGACTCCAGGGGAAACCCAGGCCCCTTCCGAGGGCCACGGGGGGCTGTGGCACCCCGGGCCCTGCCTCGGAATCCCCGCCACCCTCCGTGCGACGCACGTGCTCGGCCCTCCGGGCGAGGGAGCTGCATACACAAGTACCCCAGGTCGGTTCCATGTCCGCGGAACCCGCTACGCATGAGCCAGGGTCAGTGTGTGGGGGAAAGTGTCAGGTATTGCAGGAAATTTTATACGGCAATCAGACATGTAAAGTCTGGAAACAGTTATGTATTACAGACAACTTTTTTCAATTTTTTTTTTTTTTTTTGCGGTACTAGGGATTGAACTCAGATCCTTGTGCTTCCAAGGTAGGCCCGGTACCACTTGACCTAAATCCCCAGCACCGGACAGACTGTTTTTGAGAATTATAATATTCCACCCATTTTTCAATATTTGGGATATATTTAATTTCCCAAAAGTCTACCTGCACACTAACTTGATACAACATTAATAACTGGAATTTAAAATAGGGTTTGGGTCCCAAATTCTTTCTACTAGAACAGATTTGCCATTTTTCTGATTTGCCCTTTGAAATAATAAATTTAGATTCACAGAGAAATTCGATTCACAGAGGATGGGTAGAACTACATTTAAAAGTGCTCCTTAATTTATAATTTCTTCAGGCAAATTACTTGAGATTAATAGTAAATCATAATATTTTATAAAGGATACATACAAATGTTCCCAGTTTACCATTTCTGGTTCTGAACCCAGAATATTATTCAGGTCAGAGTGAGGGGCAGAGTATTTTCTCCCTTCCTCTCTCTCTTCTGACTTCATTTATGAATCACTGTTTGTCTCTATCAAATTTTAAAACAGGACTTTTGGGCAGGAGAGAAGTTTGTCAGGTCTTTCCAGTCCTTTCCACATTTAAGCTCGGTCCTTCGATGTGATAAAGCCACACCCTAACTCCTTGCCTAATGTAAGTTCTGTACGGATTTAAGAAGAAAATACAACTCACAACCCTTAACACAAGTCTCCGCACAAAGTCAATGCAGCTACACAAGCACAAGTGTGTATAGATAAACAGATGTGTGCTTCCTAAGAAACGTGAGTGGGGGGCACAACAAACGTGTGTTAGTGCCAGGCATGGTGCTGCACCCCAGTTATCCTGGCACTTGTGAGAAGCAGGTGGAAGGACTGCTGGAAGTTCAAGGCCAGCCTGGGCCACGCTGCAAGGCCTCGTCTTAAAAAGCAAATAAACAAACCAAAAATTAAGTGCTCACCAAGTCCAGTCGAGGCGTCATACCGGATCAGCGGCGTCTTGACACTCCCTACATCTGTAGTGCAGGTGACTTGGGGAAAGAAGCCTGGACGGAAGAAAAAACTAGTAAGTCACTCGCAACATCCAAACATATGGATCATACTTTTAAAAGAGCAACCTGTCATACGATGAAAAATCTGCATCTTGCATTTACAGCAAGTTATGAGATTTTACCTGGGCCAATTTGGATGTTAAATGGCCCCCCCAAGACTCAGTGTGGCATTATTGGGAGACATGCCACGCCTTTTAAGAGGCGGAGCCTAGTGGGAAGAGTTTAGATCATCGGCCTCAGAGCCAGGACAAAACTTTTCTCTTGATAATCTGATTATTTCAGGTATCTGCTCCAAGGACAGAAAGCTAACACTGAACATTCAAACATTTCTACTGAAAAAGATGTAAGATATATCTGTAGGTAATAGAGCTAGATAATATTAGAGCTTGTATAGCAAAAGGATTGTCAGAGGAGAAAAAGAGAAAAGGCAAAGTATATTTTATTCTGTGTAGGATCCAAATTTATTCTTCACTTGATCTTAGCCAAAAGGCCGAGAAGCGACCCAAATTTATTCTTTTTTTTTTTTTTTTTGAGACAGGGTCTTGCTGTGTAGTTCAGGCTGGCCCTGAGCTATGTAGCCCAGGTAAGCCTCGAACTCAGCAATCCTCCTGCCTGTGCCTCCCGAGTGCTGGGATTACAGGCGTGAGCCACCAGGCCCGGCCCAAATTTATTCTTTTAAAACTATCAGGTGGCCCTTTCACCAAGTAACCCAGAGTTTCTCACCTAACAAGAGAGCTCGGAAGGAATGGGAGAAATTCATCGTTTAAATTCCTCTTGCCAAAGCCAGGAAGGTGTAGCTCCTAAGCTCACGCAAATGGCAGAGGTCTGATCAGGCGGACACAGACTTTCCAACTGTCAGGCCGCCTTCCTGCCCCAACCTGCTGCCTAGGTGACCAGCAACTGTAACTGAATGTGTGCACCTGAATCACTGGTATGTGTTCTGGTTAAATTTCACATACTACAATCATAGTGCTGAAGCTTGCTGTTTACCTCTCTGAACCAAAGTAAATAGCATTTGCAAGTAAATAGTAACAACAACAAAAATTGTACAAATCCACATTGTTTAGCTTAGAATGATTCCATATGCATTGGTCCTGGAGCTGCACTGATTATTAGAAATTCTCTAATACCATGTAATGCTTTTTCATGTTAATTTAATTTAACGTGAAGCTTAATTTAATTTAAAAGTCAAGACAGAAAGCCTGGTGTGGTGATGCACACCTGTAACCCCAGTACTCTGGGGGGCTGAGGTAGGAGGATCACAAGTTTGGTCCCAGCCTGGGCAACCTAGTGACCTAATGAAACCTTTTCTCAAAAATTTTAAAAATAGGCTGGAGGGCCGGAGATTTAGTTCAGTGGTTCCAGCGCCTGCCTCGCAAGC
>PVIC010056356.1:0-10967 GCA_004025085.1 Thryonomys swinderianus
GGTGTTCATGCCAGAGAGAAGATCCGGAAATTGTCTATCTGTGATCTATTGATTTCACTTATTAGTATATCCTCCAGATGTCTCCATTTGCACCTAAATGGATCGATCTTGTCATTCTTTATGGCAGAGTAATACTCCATTTTGTAAAAAAACCACATCTTCTTTATCCACTCGATAGGATAAAATTTTTAAAATGTCTTGCCCTCAGGGCCGGAGATTTAGCTCAGTGGTTCTGGCACCTGCTTCACTAGCGCAAGGTCCTGAGTTTGATCCCGGTAACCACATACAATGCTGGGCATGGTGACTCATGCCCACCAACAATCAACCAGCAATCAGCACCACATACTACAGTGCCAGGCATGGTGGCTCGAGCCTGTCATCCCAACACTCAGGAGGCAGAGACAGGAGGATTGCTGAGTTCAAGGCTTGCCTGGGCTACATAGTGAACTCAGGGCCAGCCTGTACTACAAAGAGAGAGACCCTGTCTCAAAAAAAAAAATGTCTTGCCCTCATGCCATTTACTAGAGTTTGGCTACAACACAGCCTCAAGCTTCCTACAAATGAAGCAAAGAAAATTTGTCCAGCTATATTGGTCACAGTAGGCATGAGATAAAGATAGAATAGCTGCTAAAGGATTCTCAGAATTACCCATTTGTATATTGGAGAGAAGCTTCTGCCCAGGCTCCCTTGCTGGCCCTGCATGATGCAGTGTGCAGTCACCAGTGTCTTCTTAGTGGCCAACTATGTGCCTGGCCTGGACCCATTTATTCCCTTCCTCAATCATGGCTCCTTGAGGGCCAGGCAGCAAACCTATTCATCCTACACCAGAAAGTAGCATAGTGCCTAAAAAGTAGGTGTTCATAATGCATTTCTTGAATGAATGAATGTTATAACATTAATCAGTAAAAATGCCATTGGCTGAATACATGGTCAATATACAAAAATCAGTTATTGCTCCATATAGCATCAATGAATTATCTGGAAATGACATTTTAAAAAAATTCAACATAATAGCATCTTAAAAAGAATCAAATATTCAGTAATAAATTTAACAAAAGGGGTGCAAGATGTTTTCACTGAGAACTATGTAGAACACAGTAGAAAAGTCAAAGGCAAACCCCTTGGAGCAATTATATTAAAAGAAGGTCTATGTGAAGTAAAGGCTGAGATCTTAGGATATGGCCTTTTCATGATCTGACTCCATCAAAGCTATAAATTATGACTTTAAGAATAACTGGCCAGACAGATATTTATAATTATTTAAGAATGTTACTCCTTCACAACTGAGCTCATAAGAAGGAACTACATAGAGTTGGTTTTACATTCTTGATCTAGAAACTGAAGTGCAGATATTACCTGTTATCAATAAAGGGTACTGCTATGAACTTAAGTGAACTCATAATATATCTTTATTGTTTTGTGTTTGAAAGAAATGACAGTACTTCAGTTCATGAACCAGTTCTCTCCACAATTCTAGTTGCAAAGTGAACTGAATTAAATTTCTCCATCAGGTCAATATTAGATCTAACCACTGAATTTGATTTATTTCCCAACCAGCTCAGTTTGTAACTAGAATCATAAAAAGAATCAAGCTAGTGAACCAAGGTAACATTGTGTATTCCTTTAAGAGACGTGGTAAAATGTAGAGTCTACTTTAAAAAAAATGCATGCACAATTTAGAAAAGATAATTTTGTAGAAATAGTTTCATGCTAAGTTTATTGAGATATCATGAGATTAATACAAGTTACCTTTGGCCTCTATAATCAAAGGAGGTGCTTAAAGTAGTGACTGTTGGCTTCCAGACATCTATCACTACAGCAAACTGCTGCTTGGGTGACCTTGATCACTGAGATTGCTATAGATGCATTTTCAATTTCTTCTGTATGGACTAGCAGTGTAGTGTTTTGTATTTTGTTTTTTGTTTTTTTGTGTGTGTGTGATATGTGACATTCTCTAGGGTCCCCTGTACAGGGGTAACACTGTTGAAAAAACATCATACTATTTTCGCTTTTCCTAAAGTGTGTATACTTTTTATTTTGTCAGACACTATATATGGTAAAGTAACATTAGACAGCATGGAAAATGACTTCAAATGTTTAGCAGCATCCAAATCAAATTAATATTACTAATTTCAACATTAATTTATATTCTGATATCAACAGTGGGTACCTGTTGTTGTCATTAGTTCATTTTTTTTTCTTGAGCCCACAGTATGTGTCTGCCACTTTTCTAAACAGCTCTATTGGTCTTACTGCGTGTACTGGCCCACAACTCTATGAGAGGTTCTGTCAGTATGTACTTCAACAGAAAAGGAAACTGAAAGGTAGGAAGTTTAAGCCATTTGCCCATGTGACAGACCAGAAAATCACATGCAGGCCCTATACCACACAGTTCTACAGCCCTTCTGGTTCCAGCCCAGTCACAGCAATCACCTGTGTTCCATGACTAGTGGAAGTATCTTTCCCTCTTAGGTATAATGGGCAGATTTACTTTGGGAGCCACACTTCCATGTTGTCCTGAAGATACTACAATTGAAGAGTTTAAGATTTTTTGGACAGTCTTGTTCAACTTCAAATTGACCAAATATATTTGTATGATATTTGCCAAGTGTTGGCCTCAGAAAATGTGTTGCTGAAATGGGGGCCTGGACATGGGCATGATTGGCAGACTTTGTTCCTGCCTAGAACACACAGACTTTTGTTATGTTAAGGAAATTGAGAGCTTGCGGTAGAGACCTTGGGTCTGGAGTTCAAGCTTCAAATTCTGCCTTAAAAGCACAGTACATTGGAGAAATAAAAGGAAGGCATCACTTAGGGCCTTTACCACACTATGAGGCACAGGGACACCATACACTACCTTCCAAGACTAGACTTTGTAGAAAGAGTGCATTTCTGCATCTTTCAAGGGCTGCTAAGAGTTAAGAATTTAGGAGGCACTGCAGAGCCTCCTAAGCTACTGAGAAGTTCCCTGGCCAGACTTTAAAATTTTAAACATTTAAAAAATTTATTGTTAACTAAACTTTAAAGAAAAAGAAAGGATTTCCCACAATGGGAAGGAAAGTTCTGCTGCTTTGCCATTCCCTGAGAGGAGAAACAAAAGAAAGTTTCTGTTTGCTGGTAGAAGAAATAAGGGAACACAGCAAGTTTGGGGTGTAAGGAGGTGCACTTGGCTGGAAGCTGAGTCTGGGTCTGCAGCCACATCTCCTCTTAGTCACCTAGGCTACTGTTTCTACTTCTGTTAAGTCAGGGTGCTGAATTGGAAGTTTCCTCTAGTGTCGATGTTTTGTGAACCCATTATTGCCTTCACTGGACTACATTTTAACATGAATCCTCAGCATGTAAGTCTGGGCCATTGAAAGGATGTCTTAGCATCTTTTAGGCAAATCTAGAGGAAGGCCTTCTCCTTTGTATTACCTCATCACCAAGTATCCTAGTTTATAAATTCCACTTAAGGTTTGGGACCAGGAAAAAGTTTGTGTCTGCTCAATCCCTTTATGCTGTTGGAGGATGTCAAGTGATACACTTTGGGCTGTTTCTCTTACTGTTGTATTTCCTGAGCACCTCATAGCTAAATGCAGTGATCTCCAATTGTGGCTTTTCTCAAACAACTCAGGCCTCCAAATATGTCTTGGAGCTTGGTGGTCTTGTATAATTTTATATATTTTAATATAGAAGCCACATCCCATCTTTTCATGATATAAGGAGTATAAAACATTCTTGCAGAATAACATAGTAAACAGATGTAGAAATGCACAAATATCCCTTCTTACTGTCCCTGAACTCATTGTCTGACTTTTCCACTCCCAGAAGTCTTAAATCACAGCAATGAAATACTATATTAAGTGCCTGTCCTGGACTAGGTGCTGTTCTAAGTACTTCACTTGTATTTTCTCATTTAATAGTCTTGTGTTTTATTATATAAATGAGGGAAGTGGGCTGTTTAAATAGCTTAGTAAGGTTTCACTATTAATGAGATACCATCACCTTCTTGCAGTAGTGGTGGTCAGATGATCATATAGATAAAAAATTTCTTGGCTTTCAGGAATTTCTTGGCCTTAATGGCAGACAGTTCTTGGCCTGCCTGGGATTGGCTTGTTAGTAAGTCAGCAATAAGTAGCAGCAAAAGAGGAAAACAGACAGGAAAAGAGAGGAAATGGATTCCCATAGTACACTGGAAAAACCTCATCAGAGGGTTGTGCTCTGAACTCCATTTGATTCTGCTGATGTGAAGAATTTTTGGAGTCACAGAGGCATCTCCCCACTTTGTGGACTGTGTATGGAGATAAAGCTATTATTTGGGAAATTCTTTCTTGGGCTTATTAGGTGACCACTTGGGTGGAGAATGCTCTGCCTGCCCCTGGCATGGTTGTAGAAACATTCCTCAAGGGCCGCCTGACCCTCAGAGCTAGCACTAGTGAAGAGCCAGTCAGCTCAGTTGGCCTCAGGTCCCAAACAGACCTTAGGTGGTGGCATCTTGGGCCTCGTGTTCATTCTTCTTAGCACTGAAATCAAAAGTAGCCATACTTTCAAAATTTTTTTAGTCAATAAAAATTTATTGTGCTCGCTTCGGCAGCACATATACTAAAAATTTATTGACACCCCCCCCACACACAGATACCATCCTATAACCAAACATAGGCCAGGCTCTATGGGCAGAGAAGAAGCAGGTTTATTGGACCTGCCAATAGGGAGATTGGAGTGATTCGGCAGACTGCTGCTTCTCGTGTGGGCATGTGCAATGATGAGGAAGCCTCATCTTTTGGAACTATTTTGGGTGGCTGCGCCTTTAATCTGGAGATGGTGTCATTGCTTGAAACATTTTTGGAGCTGTCTTTTCGAAATCGCCTTTGGAGTAGGGTAGGTCTGGGCCACACAGGAAAAGCCATCTCATTGTTTTATTTTATAGCCACACCTAGGTTGTGACCAAAAATGGTATAATCCAGCTTGATGACCCACTTTTATTCCTCAGACTTGGCTCTGACTGACTTGCCTGTGAGCCAAAATTATATCTACCCGCTGAGGATAGATATTTACACCACTGAGTATATTTTCAGTAATTTGGATAATTTTGAAATAATTTCTCACTGTTCCAAACTCCATTGTGCTTTAGATCTCGATTGTGACACTTCTTAGTCTCTCTTGTGGCAGGATTCTGCCGCTTGCCTCCCCTTTTCCAGGTAGTCTGGGAGCTTTGCAAGGGCAAGACTATGAATCTATACTCTACACGATGGCCAGAATAAAGCAAATGTTAAAAATTGAATACTTGGGCCGGAGATTTAGCTCAGTGGTTCCAGCGCCTTCCTCACAAGCGGAAGGCCCTGAGTTCAATCCCAGTAACCACATACAATGCTGGGTGTGGTGACTCACACCCACCAGCCATCAATACCACATACCACAGTGCAGGGCATGGTGGCTCACGCCTGTCATCCCAGCACTCCGGAGGCAGAGGCAGGAGGATTGCCTGGGCTACATAGTGAGCTCAGGGCCAGCCTGAACTACAAAGCGAGACCCTGTCTCAAAAAAAAAAAATTGTATACTTCCTAATATTGAAAAGGCAAACGTTAAAAATTGTATATTCACTAATATTGAACATTAATTTGTGAAGGAAGTTTCCAAATAGGTGTCTCAGAATTACCTTGTGCATCAAG
The DNA here is from genome assembly GCA_004025085.1 of Thryonomys swinderianus. Taxonomy (NCBI): domain Eukaryota; kingdom Metazoa; phylum Chordata; class Mammalia; order Rodentia; family Thryonomyidae; genus Thryonomys; species Thryonomys swinderianus. The sequence continues at coordinate 5,649 of PVIC010056356.1, forward strand.
ATCCTTGTTGGAACAATGGCACTGTTAAAGTTTCTGGCATCTACCAGACCAGGCTCCAATCTCTATTTGTCTCTTTCACCAACTGTATGACCTGTGCAAATCATCCATTCTCTCTAAGCCTCCATTTCCTGCTCTGTGGAGTAGGGACAGTAATGATTGCCTTATTGCGGCTATTTTATGTAAGGACAGGTGATAATTTCCTGAGCATAGTGCCTAAATGGGAATGATGATTATTGGCATCATATTGGGGCGAATTTGCATTTCAATTCACAAATTATGTTTTCTATAAAACAGCTCATCTAGCAGTCACATCATTTAAAAATCATGTATTAGAAAATTCATTGTGGGAGTGTCAAGGCATATATATTCCTCAGCAGTTGGAGTGTATTTAGTTTGTGCAAGGAACTAGGATTTACATTTAGAGAGCTACAAACTCAAGCTTATCACACCTTTGTAAAGTAATTCTTTATCCCTCTACAGTGGTCGGGTAACTATCAAAGCTGGTCAGAGTGATACAGAGGAGTGTATAAGGAGCATGTCAGGCAAACCACTACATGAAAATTATAGTCAGTGACATATCCCAAAGCACTCTTCCTCAGCCATACTGTTATCCTTGAAAGTCTCAAGCTAACGCCTAATCTGCTGTGAAATCTCACCTGGTCTCTCCCCCAAGCTATTGAGAGACTCTTTCTTCTCATCCTGTAGCAACATGGTCAGCTCCCCTGTCTAACTTCACTTGAGGCCCTTAAGATGCTAAAGTGATCAACAGAAGTTGTCCATTAGGGATAGGGTTGGGGATCTCTGGGTTTTCTTGATTATCCACAGATACTGCATAGGAGGAAAAATGAACCACTAGCTTAAATAAACACTCCTGTTCTTGGAAGATCCCTTTACTTTGAAGGCATTTATACCTTCAGACTCTGGTATCTGCATCCTGGCAGGTGCTCCTCATCATTATCCTCTTGTTAGCAGGTTCTTTGTATATGAATACATCCTGAGTTCTATTTGCTGCTGTTTGTTTGTTTACTTGACTAAAACTACAAATAACCGAGTTTCTGTTTGGAAACCATCATCCAGGTCCTAATGACATTAAACTACAATTTTGTTTTCTTTAAGTAGAGAAATTGTATTTCACAGTGGTTCTTGCAGTGCCCTGACTCTGGATCGCAGCCCTCCCTTGATTGTGGATATTACATCACTTCATTTCAGCTATTGTAAACACTCATCACCCCGCATGTTGCAGGATTCCTCACTTTGGTTTCAAACTGGGCTTTACTCAGTCAGTTGTTGTGATTAATGGTTTCAGAAGGAAGTGCAGCAGGAAGAGTCTTTGCAGGAATGGAAGAGGTGAGGCAGCCCCATCTGAGATTCTGCAAAGGGATTAAGATTTGGCACCGGACTGGGTTTCTGTGCAGGCTCTTAGGCTGTGAGCCCCAGGAGAGGGAAGCAGACTGTCAGCTGTGGCTTTGCACAATCTCAGCCAGCCTTGAAGGTTGGTTGGTTCTCCCTTCCCTCGGAGGTACCCAGTTTTACCTTATTAAAGGATAAATGTGAATGCTGGAAGCTTAAAGAAGACCAGGTAAGAGTTCTCAGTGCCCAAAAGGTACCTCGGTGTTCTTAATGCATGGAAAGAATCCTAGAGACTTCTCTTTCTAGCCCCACTGTGTAGTGTTAGCCAAAAGATAATTCCTCTGAGACATTCTTGAAGAGGATCAGAAAATTTTCTTTCCTAGTTAAGGAAGTTTCTAAATTGTTTTAACCCAAAATACTTAACAAGAGAGATGCAAAATTGCATTTCACTGAAATGACAACTTTGAGATTACTTTTATTTTGGGCATTTAACCTATAAGATACTGAAAAGTATCCTGAGCATTTGTAAGATCTGTATTGTGCTGTTTTGTTTTATAAGAGTCTATGGTGTGTTATATACCAGCATTTAGTTTAAGGAAAATTTCTGATTTATTATGTTTTTCCAGGCTATTAGCTTTTGAATAAATTGCTCTTGTTTTATGTAGATTTGATTTTTTTTATCTTTTGGCTTATGTGTAAATGATACTACTAAGGAATATCCTGATGTCTAAGCAATTGTAGAAGGAAAAAAACTAAAAGCTATATCTAAGGGTTCAATGCAGATATATTTGATAATACCCCTGATCAAAATTAGCTACATGAATTTTGGTGCTTCAAGTATACTTCAAAAAGTTTCAGTGTAAATGTCCATCCTTTGTGGGAAGGATGATACAGTTTCTCTGAGGGGGTGGCAGTTTATTCACAAATACTAAAGGCTTGTTAGAACCTCTTTGGTAAAAGTTTTTCAAAAAGAGTTCATCATTACAAGAGTAGTTGTCTGCTCACCACCAACTCAATTCGAGATTCTGTTCCTTTTCTTAAAAAAAAAATCTAGTGTTAAAAATAACTTAGAATAAAACTTGAAAACTGTTTTGTTTCACTGTATTTGGCTAACTTCATCGCAAAGTACTGTGTTTAAGGAATTCAAGCTATGAAGACTACTCTTGAAATGGCTTACAAAATTCTGTGTGAATTTCTATAACCTTCTGCATGAATATAGAACATTTGATGGGTATTAGGATTAGATTTTTCAGTTAAGAGTTCCTTCCTTCTTCAATCCTATGGATGAATAACAACCCTAAGAAAATAACGTGAAAAATCATGTCAGTTTCCTAGCACAAGCTCATTTTTTCTTGTGTGCAAAGTTATGTAGAAAGGGGGCATTTGGCAAATCTTGTTTCCACAAGGGTGTGGGTTTCTTGGTCGGACTGAATGCCTGTGGTTTTGTGGAAGACAGATGTATGTAGGCATCATCTTATTTATTAAAAAGAAAATATTTTTATTAAATGTAAGGGATACAACTATAGATTTGATTTGTGTGATGTCAGTGCATCTACTTGTTCTGTTTTTTTTTTTAATGAGCTTTAGTCAATGTAATCTTGTATTTTCTTTAGGGAAACTGACTAGTAATAGTGTCTGTTCAGTTGTATTATTGTAACCTAACATTTCAAACATCATATTTTTATTTAGTAAGATAGCTGCTAGCATTTTTTTTTATGTGTGAGATGGCTAGTAAAAAGGCTGACTTAAGGTTTAATCTAAGAAGATTTGAAAACAACTATAGCTTTTAGGAAAAAAATATTCTCAGGGTTGAAACACACAAACTCTTAATTGTGCTATGTTCATGCTATTCCTATTAGTGAACAATCAGACAATTATTGTAGCTAATGCTTTTCATAATTAAGCTTTTAAAAAGTCATACTGTGTGAAAAAAGCATTAAGATGTGTTACATACATGTACAAATTCCCCCACAATAATGTAATCATTATGTATTGGAAACATACTAATATAAAAATTAAAAAAATTAAAAATCATTCTGTGTAACATGGAAATCAGGGGAAAATCCTAATGTCCTGATCTTGTTGTCATACTGACATCTTTGGAAATATCTTTAATCCATAATATTTATAGACGACCAATACAAAATGTAATTTTATCAGTGTTTTATGATATTCTGATCCCATCTTCTTCCTCTTTATCTGACATCTTTGAGAAAAGGAACATTTTGCAGGTTAACAACTAAGGAACCTCCAGGAATGATCACCAGGGTTATTCTTACTTTCTTAATGTGTTCTTGGTAAAGGCTCTGTTTTTTTCTTCCTATTGAAAACAAATAGTGTTTGAAAAAAACTCCAACAATAGAAAAAGGTGAAACATGAAAAGTTTCTTCCAAGGGGAATATTTGAAACAATTTTGAAAAGGAGTAACAGTGCTTTGGAAAGACGCTTCTCTGATGTTAGTATTTATCAACAGCCCTGGGAGGAATGGGTTAAAATAGCTTCCTGGGCTCTGCTTCAGGTGGACAAAAGTTAGAAAGATAAATACATATATGGAAAGAGAGAGAGAGAGAGAGAGAGAGTCAGTCCATCTATTACATAGTTTTAGTCCATAGCACCTCAGAGACAGGTGGAGCTTGAAGGAAGTCCTAATGAGACCAAAAGACAGAAGTACAAAGAAAAGACTTGAGTTACTCAGGAATTGCAAGCCCTCTTGTCATAGATGACAGAGAAGTATAAGAAACTAGGATCATAAAATAAATAGAGTACTGGAGAAATCTATGGAGGATCAGCATAAAAGTGCCATCAGGAAATGCCCAGTGTGTGGACATAGTCATAATGAAGATACAGCAATAGAAAGGGATCTGAGCCACCTGACAAGGATAATGAGATTGTGCTGGAAACTGGAACGGGGCTGCCCGAGCTAAAAAATTAGGCCAATTAGTAGTAATGAGGGTGCTTACTCATTTATAGATTGGCAAAATATCTCCCTGGGATGAATTAGGACAAATGATCATTTCCTGTGCTAATGGTTTTTTAGAAAAAAGGAAAAGCAGCACCGTAGAAGGTGTAGAGACTATCTGTGTGTGAGCCACTGTGGCTTAACGACCCTGTGAATGTAAGGTTAACAGTTGGAACAATGGAAAACTAAGATAATAAGCATATGAAAAGACTTAAGAAATTATGAATAATTAGGAAGGTAATAAAAGACCTTGCAAATTTGTTTTTATAAGGTTTAATTACAAAATGTCTTGTGAGAAGCACAATATGAGATAAGATGTGAAAAATCTCTTGGGAAGGTATGGTTGAGAAAAACCTGGTTTTCTATCCAATATAAGAACAAACAGCTGGTTACTAAGCACTCTCTTTGTTTCAGGCTTCATGTGAACTGTTCTATGTGCCTTAACTGATTTTACCCTTATATTTCTGGAGGTTGGATTATTATCTGGAACAATAATTATTATTTACAGATGCAGTTCAAAGAGTACTGCTCAAGGCAAAGACACTTGATAAGAAACATCTTTAAAACAATTGAAAGTTCTGTTGGGCAGAGAAACTCCCCTAGAAAGCCTATGAAAAAAAAGACCCATGCATAATTTAAGGAGCATTTTATTGGACACTAATAGTAAGCAAAAAAAAATTTTTAAATGAATTGCATTTATTGGTATATTTTAGGAATACATTATGATCACATTTCTCACTGAGAATTTATGCCTGTACATGATATATCTTGATTCTTATTTTTCCCATCCTGCCTTCCCTTCAATCACCTACCCTAAGCAAAAATTTTTAAAAAGGCTTTTAAAGTAATTAAAATGAAGGCACCCAGCCCAAAACCTGCAAGAATCTTTGCAGATAATCAAAATACTCCTTGGAGGATATGAAATGGAGCAAAGGGGCACAGTAATTTGCCTTCCTCTTTTCAGAAAAAAAAAGTCAACATGAAATACCATTCTCAAACTTTAGAAGCAG
>PVIC010056357.1:0-10967 GCA_004025085.1 Thryonomys swinderianus
ATATCGCGCTGGCCTGACAAGCTCAAAATCAAGATCTTAAATTTTTTTTTTTCTTTTTTGGAGACAGGGTCTCGCTTTGTAGTTCAGGCTGGCCCTGAGCTCACCATGGTGCCCAGGCAAGCCGCCGCGAACTCAGCAATCCTCCCGTCTCTGCCTCCCGAGTGCTGGGATTACAGGCGTGAGCCACCACGCCCAGCATTATATGTGGTAACCGGGGATCGAACTCAGGTCCTTGCGCTTACAAGGCAGGCGCCAGAACCACTGAGCTAACCCTCCGGCCCAAGATCTTAAATTTGATCCCCAGTACTAGAAAAACAAAACACCCGCCCCTGTTTTTTTGTTTTGTTTGGTTTTTAGAAAGGGTCTCACTTTGTAGTTCAGGCTGGCCTTGAGATCACTATATAGCCCAGGCAAGCCTCAAACTTAGCAGCCCTCCTGCTTCTGCCTCCCGAGTGCATGAGCTACCACACCTAGCATTGTTGTGTGTGGTACTGAGTGCTGGTGGGCTGCTGGTGCGCCTGGCATTGTGGTGTGTGGTTACCAAACCAGGGAATTTGCACTTGTAAGGCAGGCGCCAGAACCATTGAGCTAAATCGCCCCCACCCTATTTGTTTTTGTCTTTTGAGACAGGGTCTCCATCTGTATTCTAGGCTAGCCTTAAACTCACTGTGTAGCCCAAGGTAGGCTCAAAATCACAGTGATCTTCCTGCCTTAGCATTCTGAGTGCTAGAATTATACACGTGTGCCACTGTGCCTGGCTGGATATGATTTCTTGGCGGTCTTCCCCCGCCTGCTTTGTTACTGGATATTGAATCCAGGGCCTTTCACACTGATCTACATTTTATTTTATTTATTTTGAGACAAGGTCTCAGTAAGTCACTTAAATTGCCTAGGTTAAGCTTAAATTTATGTGATCTTCCTGCCTCAGCCTCCCACAGTACTGGAATTGAGGTGTATGCCACCAGGCTACACCCCTGCCCTTCTTTAGTATGTTTGTTTTTACTCCATCTCAAAAAGCAAAAATGCTGGGCATGGTGGCTCACACCTGTCATCCCAGCACTCAGGAGGCAGAGGAAGGAGGATTGCCAGGAGTTCAAGGCTGGCGTGGGCTGCATAGTGAGCTCAGGGTCAGCCTGAACTACAAAGGAAACCCTGTCTCATAAAACTAAAAAAAAAAAAAAATCAAAAAGAGCAGTTTCTTCTTTCCTAGTTCCTTTCTTCACTTCCAGCCAGGACTCTCATCTGCACACTAGCCAACCTCAGTCCATGTAGGAGCACCATTGGTCTTTGAACCACCTGCAGAGCCCTGAATTAAAAAGCTATGGTCTCCCATGCCGGGCGTGGTGGCTCACGCCTGTAATCCCATTACTCAGGAGGCAGAAACAAGAGGATTGTGAGTTTGAGGTTTGCCTGGGCTGCATAGTGAGCTCAGGGCCAGCCTGAACTACAAAGCGAGACCCTGTCTCCAAAAATATAAATAAATAAAAAGCTATGGTCTCAAACTGGGGAGCAGTCTGCCTGGTGACGGGTACCATGAGGTCGGGGGCTAGCAGCGTTACAGGCCACAGTGGGCTCCCTGTGCCTAGTCAGCCAGGCCCTGATTTCTAGGAAGGACCAGCATGTGAGGAGCGGTGCTCCCTGCTCTGTGCCTCACAGTGGGAGCTGGGCCCGCTGTTCACATCGAAGGAGCTTCTGCTCTACCTGACTCACCCTGGCAGTCAGTAGCCCAGCATACCTGGTGCCAGGTGTGTGGCATGAGCGAGCAGCAGAGTGGCCAAGTAGGCATTGACAGTGATGAATGGCCAGCTTTGCGGTGCCAAGGGCCTTGCCTCACAGAGGGCCAAGTCTGGGGAGCTGCTGGCCGGCTGTGCTCTGTGCGGGTTCCTCCTGCCTGCCTGCGCCCCCACCCCGAAGCTGTTTCCCGTCTCTGTCTCCTGGGCTCAGGCGCTCCTGCTTGATTGCCTTGTAAGTAAGAGGCGTCAGGTGGCCTCTTGAAGCCTGTCTGTGGACGGACTCAATTTGGCCAGAGGTGGAGCAGGGGTGCTGACAAGGAGAAGAGCTACTGCCTCACAGCTGAGCTACCCTCACAAATTACCCAGTGCCACCATCAAGCAGGGAAAGCTGTCAGCCCCCGGTCCCTTCATCTGACCGAGACCTTGCTTGCACACTTCTTTGTATTATGCTATTTTTTTCTGAGAGCTTTATTACTTTTTGGATTATAAAAGTAAAAGATGCTCTGTCCAGAAAATGTAAAGGGGAAGAGGGGTTCCCCTGTAATTCAGCCGCTGTAACATTTCTGGGTCCTGATCTAAAGTTTTCTCTCTATATGTACTCATATTTTTTCCGTTAACTGTCAAGACAGTCCATACTATCTACACTTTCTTTGATAGCCTTTTTCCAGCATATCATGGGGCCTGTTTATGTAAATGGACAGAATCATGTCAGTTACATCTCATGTTTCATTATCCATATATATGATTGTGAACTCCTGTCTTACTGTTTCCCATTATTACAGATACTTGATAAGCATTCGTAATTTGTACATATAATCTGCAGTGTATTTAATTTTTTATTATGGTAAAGTTTATATAAATTAACCACTTTAACGTGTATGTGTGTTTGACAAAGAATACTTTTGCGCTTTTCCAGGGTATAGTTACCCATATGTTCTGTGTCCTAGAGTGTGGTAGTGGATGTTGATATGTCACACGACCTTGATAAAGCCACCTCTGAGGTTAACAGATGGGAGGACGCTCTTCTGGCCAGGGCGAGAGGAGACATCACCTGCAGACATGCTTCTGGGAGTTGGAATGATGGATTCTAGATGGCATTTGGCAATACATATCAAGACCCAGCATTTGTATATTTAGAAATATCCCTATGAAATGAAATAGTTTGGTTTTAGTGGGGGTTTTTTTTCTTTGTTTGTTTTGTTTACGGTACTAGGGCTCGAACTCAGGACCTTGCACCTGAAGGCAGGCGCAGTGCCACTAAGCTACATCCCTGCCCCTAGTGCCTGGTTCTTATGGAATAGTTTGGTTAACTGCCACAGTGGGTAATTGCTGTATCAAATGGCATATATACCCTTCAGTATATTGCAAAACAGAACAAATAGTAGTTGTTATTAGTTAAAATTCTATATACTTAAATATGTATACTTTTTAAATGTTTAGAATGGTTGGGCATATTGACACAAGCCTATAATCACAGCACTTTGGAGGCTGAGGCAGGAGGATCACAAGTTTAGGCCCAGCCTGGGTAACTTAGTGACTCAGCCAAGACCTGACCTCAGAATTTTAAAGAGGGTCTGGGCCAGCTATGGTGGTACATGCCTATAACCTCAGCACTTGAGAAGCTGAGGCAGGAGGAGTGCCACAAGTTTAAGGCCAATGTAGGCAACATAGGGAGGGCTTATCTCAAAAAAAAAGAAGAGCTGGGGATTCAGCTCAGTGCACAGGCTCTGAATTTGGTTTCCAGTCTTGGGGAGAAGGGGAAAAAAAATTTAAGAATTAGCAGAACACACCTCATCTGCTGTTGAGTTGTTCAGTGAAAGTATTTTGGAGTCAGGTATTTCAGCTCATTGATTCCGGTATCTATCTGCCTTGTAAGTACAAGGTCCCAAATTCGATCCCTGGCACTACATACCACAGGGTCAGGTGTAGTGGCTCATGCTTACAATCCCAGCACTTGGGCAGAGGCAGGAGGATTGCTGTGAGTTCGAGGCTAATCTGAGCTACAATAGTTCAGGGCCAGCCTGAACTACAAAGTGAGACCCTGCCTCAAAAAAAAAAGAGTGGATGAAAGAATTTCTTCTTGTCCAAGTTCAAAGGTCTTTCCTGACCACTTAGGGGCCCCCGGGTCAGATGTAATTTTCACGCCCAGGTCTCATCATTGATGCTGTTGGAATGAAGTAGCTTCTACCCCGCAGAGCCCCTGTGAACTTCAGCACATGCCATCCTGAAACCCACCCCCAAAGCCATGCCTCACTTATCCTCTCTTTTCAGGTACTGCTTCTCTGAGATGGCCCCTGTGTGTGCCGTGGTTGGAGGGATCTTGGCACAGGAAATTGTAAAGGTAAGAGGTAGCTCACTCATGTGGGCACACACACAGGCACTTCAACAACTGTGTACCAACTGAGAGGTGTGCAGATGGTTCTGGAGCTCCCACTCTGATGCCGCCCCACCCTTGTTGGTGCCTTTTCCTCTCCATCCTGTCCTGGAGCCTGAAGCTGTATGCAGGCCCTGTACCGTGCTCTCACGCTAGACTGTTGGGTATCTAGTGGTTGGCAGAGTTGCCAGTTCTTCTTCTGCCTATGGCTGTGTGAGGTGGGGGCAGGTACTCTCTCGATCCCCACTAAAGGGGAAGGCACTGGAGCCCCCTGAAGTGGATTTCAAACCTGCGCTTTTCCCCTCTATTCATCACCATGGCATCAAAGCACCTGTCTTTAACCCCGTCGCCACAGGCCTCTGTAGACAAGGATCAGTGTCTATAGAGCACACTCTTCCCGGAGCCCTGAAAGTTCTTCCCAGGGAGATCATGACCCTCTGAGGTAGGCAAGAGGCTCCCCTCCAGGGCCACACAGCCAGCAGCTAACTACTGCACCTTTCTCAGTGTCCTCTGAGATGTTTAGCTTGCTAAAACTATTGCATGCCCTGCAATAGATTCCACTTCCTTTGGGGACCTTGACATTTGCCCGGCAATGTTAGATTTGCCTTTGGTGGGGCTAGAACATGTGCTCAGCGTGTGCAAGTCCCTGGCTCAGACACCAGAGCTGAACTGCACCTACGACACACCACAGTGCCAGGCGTGGTGGATCACACCTGTTATCCCAGCCCTCAGGAGGCAGAGGAAGGAGGATTGCCAGGAGTTCAGGGCTGGCGTGGGCTGCATAGTGAGCTTAGGGCCAGCCTAGACTACAGAGAGAAAAAAAAAAAAAGACCATTTATATTTTTGTTTGGTTGTGTTTTAGTGGAGTGGAATGGAGTGCGGCTCAGCAGCAGAGCCCACACCCTGACTGATGGAGGCCCCTCTGTTGGTCCTAAGTGGTGCAGAAAGCAATGGCAAAGCCAGCAGTTGGGTCCCCCGTTCTGGTCCTGAGCCTGTGTCCTCCCTGCCCGCAGTCAGGCCTCAGGTGCTGGCTGAGCGGCCACGCGCACACACTCAACCAGAGCCCAACTGCTGGCCTGTACCTCGATCGCCCCCGCACATCCTGCTCCAGCCTCCCCTTGACCCTGTCGTCTGCAGTGGCTTCTCCAGGTCCCAGTCCTAATGCGGCTCCCTCCTTCCTGCCCACCAAGGACAGCTGTGCCCCAGCATCTTGTTTCTGTTTATCCCAGAAAGCAGCACACTCTGCATTCTTGGTTGCTGGGTGTGTTTGGAATCTCCTCTGACCCCATCGCTGGGGAGCACTCTGCACTTCGCCCATGTTCACCCTGTGCCCTCCTCTTATCCTGCCGCTCCCCTGTCACTGACCCAGCCTGAGCCAGCTGGCAAGAGGTCCCTGCACCAAACGCCTCATCTCTCCCCTATAAAAAGGAAACACAGGAGCCAGAGGATAGATGTACACTCTGTTCCCTTGGGACCATCCCTTGATTTCTTCCTTCCTTTCCTTCTTCCATCTACCACTGTCCTGTACACTCACAAGGCACAGACCACCCTGGCTTTCCCTCTGTCCCTTGGCCCATGGTGGTCTCCTTACCGAGCCGAAGGTGAAAGTGGCAGGATCCCCAGCCCTGCATTAAAAAGTGGACTAGGCTGGGCACAGTGTCACCCAGCTGCAGACCCAGCAGCTACAGCAGGAGGGTCCCCTGAGCCAGAAGTCCCAGGCTTGCCTGGGAACATAGTGAGGCCTTATTACCGTTAATGTAATAACAGTTTATAAAATGGATCTTGTGTAACTTTGGTCCAAGAACTTCCAGGCCATGACACCTTCGATTCTCCTGCCTTATCCTTCTGAGTGCCAGGATTAAAGGCACAGGTGTGCACCATCACACCTGGCTACAGACCTCTTCCTGATCCAAGTTCCTTCTAACGTCAGGGGCCTTTTCAGCATCCATAAAACCAGGTTAAGTGATCTGCCCAAACGCACACATTTGGTAGGCAATAGCAAGGAGACATGACAAATCAAAATTGTCTCCTAGGCCAGATACAGATACAGGTGCCATACACCTGTAGCTTCTCAGGAGGCTGAGGCAGGAGCATTGGCCTCTTGATGCAGTTTAAACAACTTAGCACAAGAATGTCTCCGAATAAAAAATTTTAAAATTACAGGCATGGGACATTCCAGCATGTGTCTGTGATCCCATTGGCTGTGAAGGCTGAGGCAAGAGGATCCTGAGTTCAGGGCCAGCCTGGACCTACATATCAAGACAGCCTCAAAAAATATTTCTTTTGACATTGCCCTGTAACCCCTGTGGAGCAAATTCTGTCCCATGTGAAAGTCACTCTAAGGACTGCTTTTATTTTCACTTTTCCTTGAGGCTTTTAGAAGATGAGGTGCATTTTGATTTGTTTCCTCTCTGTTTACCCCCTTGGAGCTTAACTCCTGTTTATTTTTCTCCCCAGGCCCTATCACAGCGGGATCCTCCTCACAACAACTTCTTCTTCTTTGATGGCATGAAGGGGAACGGAATCGTGGAGTGCCTGGGCCCCAAGTGAGCAGGGCCTCAGCATGCCCCAGGATGCTGACCACAGCACTGCCCCATCCTCCCCATCCAGTCCCTGGCCAGGCGTCTCCTGACCAGGCAGAGTGAAGCCCCAGCCCAGCGTGGAGCGCCCCTGGGGGTGAGCAAGCAGCGTCTGGTGCTGCTCCTGTCTCCAGCAGCTGCGGGGCCTGACTCCTGCCTGTGCCTCTGTTCTGGCACTATCAGAATTGCCAGGTGGAGGAGCCTGCTAGCAGCCAGCATGCTTCCTTGCTCAGGAGACTCTTGTCACCTTGTCAGACTTATTCTCATCTGATGTCACAGAGAGGTGAATGTGCCTTCGGTGGGGAATCAGGCCTGAGCCGGGAGACTCTGGTGGAACCCCTGGTCCCCACTTAGACAGGTGCTGTGCCGGGCGGAATGTCCTTCCCCACATCTGACATCCTGGAAAACAACAGGTGGCATCGGGTGCAGCTCTCAAGTTTGAGTTTAGGATTAGTGCAGTTCCAGCCCGGATTTCAAAGGGCAAGTAGGGTGCTGGTGCAGAGCGGCGGAGAGAAGCGGGTTCCTGGGTCCTGCTGCCCAGCGAGCCCTAGAAACTGGACAGCTCCACTGCAGCAGGCTTTCACTCACCCAAGTCTCAGCTGTTGGTGTTTTTGCATATTTTCTATTTGGTTCTTTCATAAGGAATGATAATAAAGTTATTTGCTTTAGGCTTTGTGTAGTTTCTTCCATTTTCACAACTTGGGCCAGGCAGCTGCCCTTGCAGCCTGCAGACGCCATACGATGGACTCACATTGCAGCGAGAACCGATTCCCAGTTCCAGAGCTCGAGCCCGTCCGGGCTGACGGCCCCACGCACTGGTGGCTGGTGTCATCACGATAGCGAAGAGTCAGCCACGGTAATGAGCCTGTTCCCCCATGGCTGATGACATGGCCTGTGGGGGCAGTGTCCACACTTCCCTCCGCTACCTCCCATGAGGGAGCCCACCGTACGAGGCTGGCCCTTTCCTGTCCGCCGTCCTGCCACTGACCACCCCTGCCCGGGGCAGTTGCAGCCGCCGCCCGAGGTTCCCCACGGGCCACCGTTAGTGGCTGCTGTGGCGCCAAGGCCAGCAGTTCAGAGCCCCAAGAATCTCGCCAGGTCTTTGAAATTTTGAGCGATCACTAATGGACCCTGCACTGTGCAGCCTTGGTCACAAGGGGGAGCAGGTTGGCCCAGACCCATCGCAAGACTGCAGCTGCCTCTGGCACTTTTCAAATTTGCCGCCCTCTGCTTCTAGTGGCGGACCGAACCATTTCCAGTTCGTGGCTTGTTTCGGTGACTGGAAGGGGTGTGGAAGTGAGACTTAAATTGCAGTTGACCAGTTAAGAGTTGAATAGCAGGGCCGGAGATTTAGCTCAGTGGTTCCAGCACCTGCCTAGCAAGCGCAAGGGCCCTGGTTTAATCCCGGGTAACCACATACAGCAATACCAGGTGTAGTGACTCACACCCACCAGCAATTAGTACCACACACCACTGAATGCCGGGCTTGGTGACTCAAGCCTGTAATCCCAGCACTCAAGAGACAGAGGCAGGAGGATTGCTATGAGTTCCAGGCTTGCCTGGGCTACATAGTGAGCTCAGGGCCAGCCTGAACTATAAACAGAGACCCTGTAGCAAAAAAAAAAAAGTTGAATAGAAAATAGCTGCCCTTGGTTATGCTGCACTTAGTGCCTGGCACCTTTGAAGTCACATTCTGTAGTTGTTCAAACCCCACAGCACCACATAGGGCTGGCTGAGCAGGGAAGCCTTACACCCAGCAAGCTGGCCCAAGGGCTGTGAGTAGACAACCCTTTAGTTCACACTGCTTGTTAGGCTCAGTGCAAACAAGGAGCAGGGCTGCTGGCACCCAGCCTGGTGCCCTCCAGGTGCTGGCCAGGGCTGTCATGTGGGTCCAGAAGGGTGGGAGGGTCTTGTTTTGTAGCCTGTAGAAGAATTAGGTAATATACAACCAAGAAGATTCCTCTCCACTGCCTCTTGCAGCCTGTCAGTTCAATGTGGGGTACACAGCTCTAACCCTAGCACTCAGGAGGCTGAGGCAGGAGGAGCACCTCAAGTTCGAGGCCAGTCTTGGCTACGTAGTTCAAAGCCAGCCTGAACTACATAGTGAGACCCTGGCTCAAAAACAGCACAAAGTTGACCTCATTGCTAACCCAGATATTAGCAATAAGGTGCATTTTTTGCACAAGGGAGTGGCCCCACTTTCCTGTCTCCCCAGGGATTATCCCGGATTGCTGGAGAGGAAGTTGTCCCAGGGTGCCAGGTCTAACTCAGGCTGCCCCTTAGCTGCAGGATCTCAGGGAGGTGAGCCTTGGGCCTCAGTGGGTCTCCACAGTGGGAGATGGGTATAATGGGGATACATCCCAAGGCTGGTGGTTCAGTGGCACACTGTGGGCTTAGGTTGTATGGCCTTTGCTGTCAGCCCCAGGACCAAAGGAAAGAAAAAGGTAGCGTGCCGCTCACGTGCAGGGGGGGTTGAGTTGATTCCCCAGAGACCAGTTCCCCGATGTTAACTAGTGCGCACATTAGTAAATACTGTGCTAGTTCCACACCGCTGGCACCGGGGCCTGAGACAAACAGGGTAGGTCTCCTTTGTCTCTCAGTTTCCATTTCAGCTCGGACAGCCGAGCCTGAGGCAGAAACATGGAGGACGAGCTGAAAGGAAAGCAGCTTCCCTGGCAGCAGGAAGCAGCAAAGGGGTGAGAGAAGCCAAGAGGAAGAGGCCCCAGGCCACCTCTGGTTCCCCAGGGCCCAGCTGGCTCCACCTCTGGGTCATCCCTTCCCAGTACTCCAGTCACCATCCCAAGGCCCCACCTCAGAGCACAGCTTGCTGGGGACATTTCACTCTCTTTTGTGACACTGAGGTCTGAGCCAATGAATTAAGTTTCCTGCACTGTGCTCAAACTTGTGAGCCTGGCACTGTGGTGTGGGGCACGGACTGCTGGGATTATAGGCATGAGTCACCACACCCAGCGCTGTGGTATGTGGTACCAGGAATTGAACTCGGGACCTTGCAATTGCCAAGCAGAAGCCAGAACCATTGAACTAAATCCTTGGCCCCACAGTAGCATTTTCTAAGGGAGAAAAACAGAAAGGATGAAAGTGAGTCTTTCTTTTCCAAAACCAAAAGCACTGCAGGATGGAAACCTTTGCAGCCAGAGCAAATGCATCAGTTCCAAGTTTGAGATAAACTGGCTAGAAGTTGCTGCTTGTAAGAAATGGTAGTAATTTATGGGGTTGGGGTTTTGTTGATTTTTCTGAGACAGGTCTCACCAGGCTGGCTTTGAATTCATTAGGTACCCCAGGCTGGCCTCAAGTTTGTGGCAACTCTCCAGCCTCAGCCTCCTCCGAGGTAAGATTCCAGGTGTGTGCCACCACCCCTGGCCCAAACCCTTTTTGAGTAAACAAAAGCAGGTAGATTTTTTAGAAAGATTTAAAAGTTGTAAGAGCTCAGGATTGGGCAAACTGTTTTGTTTTGTTTTGTTTTTAAGACAGGGTCTCGCTTTGTAGTCCAGGCTGGCCCTGAGCTCACTATGTAGCCCAGGCAAGCCTCGAACTCAGCAATCCTCTTGCCTCTGCCTCCCAAGTGCTGGGATTACAGGCGTGAGCCACCACGCCCAGCGCTGTGGTATGAGGTATTGATTGCCTATGCAGTATTGATTGCTGGTGGGCATGAGTCACCATTGGGGATCAAACTCAGGGCCTTGCCCTTGCAAGGCAGGCGCCAGAACCACTTAGCTAAATCTCTTGCCCAAGGGTGAATTGGTTTTTGTTTTCCCTACAGCTTCACCCTGAACAAGTAAAGCTCAGAAAACCACTGTATCACTGACCTGAAGAAGCAGAGGACCAAGCCCAGAGCAACCAGGTGGGGGAGCCCAGAAAGATAGACCCAGCAAGGGGGCACCCCTCAGAATGTGACTGTGTGGGAGACTCACAGTAGCACTGCAGGGGGCAGGGTTTGGTTGTCACCCCAGGGGTGTGCAGTTCCCACCTAACAGACAAGTACATCAGTACACTGAGAGAACATAACTGAATTCCAAGTATGTGGAACACAGTGTTTATAATATCCAGAATAGAATTCAAAATAGCTGATAGAGCATCTGGAACCTGTGATTAAAAAAAAAAAAGGAGCCGGGCATGGTGGCTCACGCCTGTCATCCCAGCACTCAGGAGGCAGAGGCAGGAGGATTGCTGAGTTCGAGGCTTGCCTGGGCTACATAGTGAGCTCAGGGCCAGCCTGAACTACAAAGCGAGACCCTGTCTCAAAAAAAAAAAAAAAAAAAA
>PVIC010056358.1:0-10968 GCA_004025085.1 Thryonomys swinderianus
TATGTGGTATTGATTGCTGGTGGGCGTGAGTCACCATGCCCAGCATTGTATGTGGTCACTGGGGATTGAACTCAGGACCTTGTGCTTGTGAGGCAGGTGCTGGAACCACTGAGCTAATTCTCCGGCCTGAGAGAAACTATTTTGAGGACATCCTGTTAGTCTGGAGGAGCAATGCTGAGCCTTTAAGAGCTTTCAGCAATACAAATGGCTCACTGTAGCATGTGTGCCACAGGTCTGCCACCACTGCTCTAGGATATGCGTTAGTGGCATTGGCGAGGACTGTAGTGTGGAGAAGGCAGAGAAGTGAACAGTTTGATATTTACGGAGTGAAAAGGACTGGATTTGGTTCCTGGATGAGGGAGCTGAGGGAGGAGGAGGGCTTGAGGGAGACCCGTACCTTAGGCTTGAGTTGTGTGGGATACCCTCTGTTGGAGCCCAGCTAGGGCAGGGTGTGTCTGAGTGAGGAAGTAGTGCTGGTCCTGGTGGAGCTCAGGAGGAAGAGCTGGTTGATGGTACAGATTGGAAATCATTAGTGTGTAGCCCTAGGATTTGTAACACAGATACTGCAAACTGGTGGCCCATGTCCTGTATTGGTCTTCTGATACACTTTTGTTTTTGTTTTGTGGGGTGTGTGCCTGTGCATGTGTGTGTTGTAAATCAGGGTTAGCAGTGAATATTATCTTTCACTTGAAGATCTGGACTCTGGCTTCTTTTGAAATGAGATCATTTACCAGTGCTGCTTCCCTCTCTGTTCCCCTGGCCTGGATGTGGAGTGTGGCTGCCCCATGAAACAGTGCATATGCAGTCTGCAGTGTGTCACAGCCCCCCCACTGCCACGCTGCTCACACAGCAATTTTAGAGCACTGTACTTACTTTCTACTTGGCAGTGCAGGCCTTAGAATTAGTGCTGCTGCTATAAATTGGACTGAAGAGGGCCTAAAACCTAAGCAGGGTCTCTTCCCCCATTTCAGGGGCAGATAGAAGGGGAAGAAGCCCTGGGGGAGGGGGTTAGCGTTGAAGGGGGGTGGGAGGCTTCTTGGTTCAGCAGGTGGTGCTGATGACTTGGTCTGGCACAGTGAGGAGGGTCCTTTTGGGGTCACCAGTAACTTTGGTGGAGCTGCTGCATTCACAGGATGTCAGTGGAATGCAGCTTGTGAGGCTGAGGAATGGACAGGAGGAGATAGAGGCAGATGTCAACACTGCGTTGAAAAGCCACAGCACAAACTCGGCACACCAACCTGGACTGCTGATTTGGCCCTGGAGGAACCTTCAACATAAGCAGGAGAGATCTTGTAGAACAGTGAGCCCTCTGGAGAAGAGGAGTGAGAAAAGCCTAGAGAGACTGGATTGGAGCTGAATATGAAGTGCTGTCCCTTTGCCAGCCACTGAAGCTTATCTCATGTAGTCCTCAAAATGACCTTGTGGTGTATTTAAAATTTCCCTAGTTTTTGTATTTCTTTTTGGTTCTGGGAATCAAACTCAGGACCTCAAGCTTTCCAGACAGGTGCTATGCTGCTGAGCTACATCTCTGGCCCTAGTTTCTATATTTTTGAGGCAAGGTTTCACTACATAATTCAGGCTGGCTTTGAATTTACTATGTAGCCCAAGCTGGTTTTGAGCTTGCGGTGATCCTTCAGCTTCAGCCTACTGAGTGATGGAGTGACAGTTTTAGAATTTTCTTTTTTTTTTTTTTTTTTTTGAGACAGAGTCTCGCTTTGTAGTTCAGGCTGGCTTGAGCTCACTATGTAACCCAGACAAGCCTTGAACTCAGCAATCCTCCTGCCTCTGCCTCCTGAGTGCTGGGATTACAGGCATGAGCCACCACGCCCAGCACTGTGGTATGTGGCATTGATTGCTGGTGGGCATGAGTCTCCATGCCCAACATTGTATGTGGTCACCAGGGATCGAACTCAGGACCTTGCGCTTGCGAGGCGGGCGCCAGAACCGCTGAGCTAACCCTCTGGCCCCTAGAATTTTCTTAATTTGAGAGTTGGAGAGGTACATTTGCATGGTTGTTAAATGGCAGGACTGGTGGTTGGATCTGGCTGTCACACTGAATGCCTGTATACACAGGTACTTTTTTACTCGCCAAGAATCTCCAGTTGTATCAGCAGCATTTGTTGAAAAGACATTTCTGTACTCACTGAACTGCTATGGAACTTTTGTAAAAAAATCAGCTGAGTGTGTATTTCTGGGCCTATTTTTAGAATTTTTTTTCCATTTCTTTGATGTATAGATTTCTCTTTTTAGCAATAGCACACTCTGGATTACTGTAGCCTTATAATAAGTTTTGAAGTTAATTAATTTAAGTCTCCAATTTAGTTCATTGAAAAATTACAGCTGGGCTTGATGGGAGACACCTGTAATTTGAGCCCTCAGGGAGGCTGATGCAAAGGATTGCTGTGAGTTTGAGGCTGGCCTGTGCTACATAGTGAGCTCAAGTCCAGTGTGAACTGAACTATATATTGAGACCCTGTCTCAAAAACAACAACAACAACAACAACAACAAAAACAAAACAAAAACTTGGTCTGGCACAGTGAGGAGGTCACCAAGGTGTGTGGCCCAATTCCTGCTACTTAGGAGGCTGGGGCAGGTGTGTCATAAATCTTAGGATACAGATTGAGAGCATAAGTTTTAGCCCTGGACCATAACAGCTCTCAAAATAACAGTTTAACAGTGGTCTCCATAAGGTGCCTAGGTGGACTTGAATTTACAGCCTTTTCAGTAGCTGGGGATTACATGTGCACTGTACCGAGCTCAGCCACTCTCTTTGTTTTTAAAATTGAACAAACAAAACTAAAACAAGAAAACCTTTCTGGTGATACTGAGGATTAAACTCAGGACCTTCACACTGAGCTATATCTGCAGCCTTTTTTATTTTTAATTTTGAGACAGATTCTTACTAAATCACTAAGTTGTCCAGGTTGTACTTGAATTTAGGATCTTCTTGCCTCAGCCTCCCAAAGTACTGGGATTACAGACAGTGCCACAGTTATAGATGTTGAATGGACCCATACCTTGTGAATCAGAATACTCTCTAGGCTGTCAGCCTGTTACTCTGGGCAGTCATTTTGGGGCCATTATTTTTATCACCTGTAAACGTGAAATGTTGAAGGCAGTCTATAATTTCATCCAAACTCAGTGTTTCCATGTTTCAAAAGAAGAAAATATCAGAGTCCTTAGAAATTATAATAGCTTGAGAAATTGTCCAGGGCTTTCCATTCTGCACATTGCTTATCCTGTCTTTTCTCTGAATCCTTCCATCATCCCTATGTAGGAGGCACTGGAACTATTTGGTCACGTATAGGAGAGCTCTAGCTTACAAAGCTAGGCTCTGAAGGCATGGATACAGCCCTTTGGGAGGTAAACATTTCTGGGGTGCAGGAGAAGGCAGGTCCTTCGATGGAGTTTGAATTCAGCTTGGAGAGAAGCCTTTTTGACAGTTCTCTGGAGGCAGCAGTGTGATGTGTGTTCCTCTTAGTCTGCCAATACCTGGCTTAGTACCTGGAGCACAGTTTAGTTTTATATAAGAGAATGAATAGACTGATCTCTTAAAAAATTTTTATCTTTATTGGTACATTGTATATACACATCATGATCACACTCAATATCGGGAATGTGTACCAGTATATGACACAATTTAATTCTCATTTTTTTCCTGTTCCCCTAGATTGATTGATCTTTTGGAGCAGGAGTCAGTATTTAGTCATGTGGTTCTGGAGCTTGAATCCAGAGCCTTTGCCCTGAACTATATCCCAGCTCTTTTAAATTTTTTTTATGCTGAGATAGGGTCTTGCCAAGTCCCTGAGTTGCCCAGACTGAGCTTGAGCTTGTGATCCTCCTACCTCAGCCACCAGAATGCTGTGATGAATGTGTTACCAAACCCAGCTAGAATCAAAGGTCATGGTGGTTGAGAATTTTGTCTAGAGAATTTCAAGGAGTCAGATGCTTCTGATACGTACTTTTAGAATGTTAAGATTGGAAGCAGAGATAATTTATTCTTATAATTCAGCTCATAGATGGAAGAGCTCTCTGTGTTCTCCTTATATTTGATTCTGAAATGTAGGTTTTGATGAGTGTAATTGTCTCCCTGTGCAGTGTTTGAGAAGTCAAATAACATGGGTATAAAGAAGTTAAAGATACCAAAGAGCTTTGTATGCCTTTAAATCTTTCAAACAGATCCAAGTCCTTATCTTTTGGAGATGCATATTGACTATCCAGAATGATAGCATATCTGGGATTTCTCTCAGTGGGGTTCTGTGAGTAATAGAGGGAGTAAAGATGAAACAAGATTGGACTTGAGTTGGTGATCATTAAAGCTGGAAGGTGGATAGATGATTCTATTCATCTCCATTTTGTATATTTGAAATTTCATCATAAATACTAAAAAACTGAACTCTTCATTTCATAGATTCAACAGTGGTTGGTTTGCCAGTCTTTTTGTGCGTTTGGGAAGGTCAGGGATAAGTGGGTGAAGCATTGGGAAGAGCGCTGGATCCATCCTAGGACTCACATTGGGTGTATTATCAGACAGATGGAGGAGTGAAAGAGTGAGAGTGGGCTTCAGTGAGAGACTGCCAAGGGCTGTGTAACTACAGAGCTAATTCATCTTGGAAGCAGAACTCACTAAGACCAGACTGGACCGCTTTGGGGCTTATAAGAACTGTTACCAAATCACTGCTCTTTGAAAAACAAACTAGGGAAGAATTTACAGAAGAAAAGCTTATTAAAACAGTGGGATACCATTTTATACCTCCTTCAAAAAGTCCGTGTCCAGAGATTTAGTAATCTCTCTTTGGAATGTGCTGTAAGTAATTCTGAAGAAATGTTAATGTAACCATTAAAAGTGATTATGTAATGGCATTGAGAAGGCTTATTATGTAAACAGGCAAGAGCCTACCTATGTTATGATCTCAAATATTCTATTACAGTCATAAATGCACAGTGGGAAAGAGTATGGAGAAATAAACAGTTAAATGTGCTAGAGATGTAAATAGTAGCTTTAGTTTTTCTTTATAAAACTCCTTTTTTGGGGGGGGCAGTACTGAAGACTGAACCCAGGGCATGAATCATACATACATGCTCAGCAAGGATTTTATCACTGAGTTACATTCCCAGTTTAAGAAACTCTTTTATTGTTGTTAAAGATTGTGCCTGTGCTCACGCCTGTAATCCCAGCACTCGGGAGGCGGAGACAGGAGGATTGCTGAGTTCGAAGCTTGCCTGGGCTACATAGTGAGCTCAGGGCCAGCCTGAACTACAAAGCGAGACCCTGTCTCAAAAAAAAAAAAAAAAAAAAGATTGTGCCTGAGTGGGGCATGGTGACACATGCTTATATTTCCAGCACTCTGGAAAGCTGAAGCAGGAGGATTTGAGTTTTCAGGGCAGCCTGGGCAACTTAGTGAGATCTTGTCTTACACACACACACACAAACACACACGAGTGGTTGAATGCCTATACATATACATTCAAAGCCCTTGCAAGAGTACATTACTATCCATGGCATGTGGGACATTTGGAACCTGGGTAAGTTATTTCAAAAATAAAAGTAATCACACACCAGGAAGCACTGGATATCTGAAGGTTATGATTATTTAAATAGAGAAGAAATTGAAACCAAGACTTACCTTTTTTTTTTTTTTTTTGCGGTATCAGGGATCAAACTTGAGCCCTTGTACTTCCCAGGTAGGCGAGTGGTACCACTTGAGCTAAATCCCTGGCAAAACTAAGACTTTCATTCTTAAACCATTTCACTAAGAATACCATGCTTTGGTGCATTTTTGAACTGGTGCTGTCATCTCTGAACATTCTTCAAATTGCTTTGTTTCCAGGTTCAGTTTCAGAAGCTTCAGCAGCTGCGCCTCACACAGTACCACGGAGGCTCCTTACCAAATGTGAGCCAACTGCGGAGTAGCACCTCGGAGTTTCAGGTACAAACACATTGTACTTTTTTGATGCTGATGGAGTGTAAAGAGATAGGTAGAGATTAGCCCTGAAAAGATTAGATTTTGAAGGATAAAGTAGGACCAGACACATTTCAGCCTTCTGGGAAGTCTGTCAATGCTCACTTTCAGTTTCTCTGCATAGTTCTGACACTTCTAAGGATCAGAGGCAGCGCTATGACTAGGAATACAATGTGAAAAGCCCTCCTTATCATGTGTAAGGCCCTGGGCTTGATCTACAACACTACAAATAAAACAGAAACCATATACTGTATATAATGTGAGTCATATATGTAATTTATAATTTTCTAGTACCACACTAATGAATAATAAATTGGTGAAATTAATTTTAATGTCATTTAAGTAATTGAATAATTGTTTAGCCAAATATATATAAAATATGATCATTTCAATATGTAACCAATGTAAAAGACATGACATATTTCACATACTTGTTTTTGTACTTAGTCTTTTAAAATTTTCTGCAGTTTATGCTTAAAGCACATGTCAAGCAGGATTGACCACATTTCACTCGCCTTATATGACTAATGGCTACCTCACAGACAGCACAGGCCCAAGGTGTAGATAACTGGTCTGTAGTGCATTTAGATTAGGACAGTATCATTCAGTGCTTTAATCATTTACTTCAAAAACCTTACTCAAAACAATGTGGAATTAGTGTTCCAGACAATGGTATCTGCTACTTTTGTGTTAAGATCTAAATTAAACTTAGTTTACAATCCTGGTCCCTGAAAAATTAGGAGGTAGTCATTCTAGTGACATAATTTAAGATTTGGTGTTAGAGTTGAGATACAAACTTGAAGATGAAGTATAACTTAATTTTTTCTGAGTGCTTCTTCTAAAATCATGGATTTCTTTGTTCTAGAAATTGAGATGAGATATATAAAATACTTTGGAACATTTTAGATTTTTAGGTCAGGATGCTTAACCTATTAAATCAATGCTGATATTCCAAAATCTGAACAATTCTGAAATCTAACACCTTTCTGGTTAAAGAATACTTGACCTTACTTTTTTCCCTTTTCTTTTTTAACTTTGAAACAATCACTGACTTATAGAAAAGGTGGATATTATAGGTATAAACACTTTTTCTTTGAGACTAAGTTGCTGAGCTGTTGCCCTCTCACCCCAATATATTTCACATGTATTTTCTACAAGTAAGGACAGTCCTATCTCACTAAATCACAGCAGTCAACATAAAAAATTAACAGTGGTGCGTCATTATCATCCTTAGATCTCATTGTTCTGTATAGCAAAAAGACCCAGCTCAGAAGCACGTGTATTTAATTATAGACTGTAGTCTCCTTTAGTCTGGAACAGTTTTTGGGTCCTTTATTTTTGATACTAAAAATTATTTTTGACTTCTGTGGCCTTATTACTTTTAGAGGATTAAGGCTAGTTGTTTTGTATACTATCCCTGAGTCGGGGTTTATTTGTTGCAACTTTATGGATGGACTTATACAGACTGATAGAGCTGTTATATCACATTAGGCAGGGAGTTTGGATTCGTCCTGTTACTGATAAAACTAATGTGGCTCTCACAGGCTTCTGTACTCTGAAGTCATCCTGTCTGGGTGTTCCCCCTACTCCCTTTGTATACTGAGGTTTGAACCCAGGGCCTTCTCACCAAGCTAGAAGCTAAACCCCAGCCCTTTTTATTTTTATTTTTATTTTGTAGTTCAGGCTGGGCCTGAGCTCACTATGTAGCCCAGGCAAGCCTCAAACTCAGCAATCCTCCTGTCTCTGCCTCCCAAGTGCTGGGATGACAGGCGCGAGCTACCACGCCTGGCACTGTGGTATATGGTATTGATTGCTGGTAGGCGTGAGTCTCCACGCCCAGCATTGTATGTGATTACCGGGGATCAACTCAGGACCTTGCGCTTGCGAGGCAGGCGCCGGAACCACTGAGCTAACCCTCTGGCCCCTAAACAAAAATTCTTTTTTTTTTGCTTTTTTTTGGAGACAGGGTCTTGCTTTGTAGTTCAGGCTGGCCCTGAGCTCACTATGGTGCCCAGGCAAGCCTCCGCAAACTCAGCAATCCTCCTGTCTCTGCCTCCCGAGTGCTGGGATTACAGGCGTGAGCCACCACGCTCAGCATTATATGTGGTAACCGGGGATCGAACTCAGGTCCTTACACTTGCGAAGCAGGCGCCGGAACCACTGAGCTAACCCTCCGGCCCTAAACAAAAATTCTTAATAAACTAATGAAAAGAGAATCTAAGATGTTTTGAAGTATAATTTACATATAGTATAATTTACCTTTTTTTTTTTTTTTTTTGCAGTACTAGGGATTGAACCCAGGACCTTTGCAGTGAACTATATACCCAGCCCTTTTAAAAATTTTTTACCTTGAGATAGGGTACTGCTAAGTCACTAAGTTCCCTGAACTTGTGATTTTCCAGCATCAGTCTCCCAGAGTGCCATCATGCTTGGCTCTGAACTTTTTTTTCCAGTGTTGGGGATTGAACCCCAGACCTTGGGCATGCTAGGCAAATCCTGTACCACTGAACTACATCCCCAGCCTGAATTTATCTTTCTTTCTTTTTTTTTTTTTGAGGCAGCATCTTGCTTTGTAGTTCAGGCTGGCCCTGAGCTCACTATGTAGCCCAAGCAAGCCTCAAACTCAGCAATCCTCCTGCCTCTGCCTCCCGAGTGCTGGGATTACAGATGTGAGCTACCACACCCAGCATTGTGATGGTGGTACTGATTGCTGGTGGGTGTGAGTCACCAAGTCCAATATCATATCATTGTATGTGGTTACCTGGATGAACCAGGGACCTTGCGCCCAAGCTGTGGAACCACTGAGCTAAATCTCCGGCCCCTGAATTTGTCTTTTAAAGATGTACAGCTCTATGCCATGTAACCACCACCACAGTCAAATATAGATAGTTGCTTAAGGGCCAGAGGGTTAGCTCAGTGGTTCTGGCGCCTGCCTTGCAAGCGCAAGGTCCTGAGTTCGATCCCCGGTAACCACATACAATGCTGGGCGTGGAGACACGCCCACCAACAATCAACACCGCATACCACAGTGCCGGGTGTGGTGGCTCACGCCTGTCATCCCAGCACTCGGGAGGCAGAGACAGGAGGATTGCTGAGTTCGCGGTGGCTTGCCTGGGCACCATAGTGAGCTCAGGGCCAGCCTGAACTACAAAGCGAGACCCTGTCTCAAAAAGCAAAAAAAAAAAAAGAATAGTTGCTTAATGACAGGATTTCCCTCTGGCCTTTGGAGTCCCCTGACTGTAGTCTTGCCTTTCCCTGAGTGTCCTGTGAATTGGATATATGATCTTCTGAGTACTTCTCTCACTTAACTTTCTATATGTGAGATTCATCTGCATTGTTGTGTGTATGTGTTTTTTCTTGTGGCTGCTATCAAAATACCACATTTTTGGTGGCTTGAAACAACTGAAATTTATCTTCTCAACTCTGAGTCCAGACGTGTCACATTGTAAGCAGGGCCAGGCTGTCTCTGAGGACTCTGGGGAGGATCCATCTTTGCTTTTTTTTTAGTTTTTTCTGGTTGCTCCTAGGCCTTAGTAGCTGTCATTCCAGTCTCTATCTTACTTGTCATGTGGCCTTCTTGTCTGGGTATCTGAGAGCCTCTGTAGAGAAACCTCCCTTTCCTTTCTTTTAGAAAGACACACGTCATTGGACTTAGGGCTCACCCCAATCCAGTATGACCTCATTTTATCTTGATTACACCTGTGAAGACTCAATTTCCAAGTGAGGTCACTTATATTCTCAGGTTTGGGGGTTAAGAGTTAAACATGTCTTTTTGGAGGGCAATAATTCAACCTATTACATTGTTAATTTCTTTTTATCACTGAGTAATATTCTACTGTATGTATGTAATTTGTTTGCTACTCATTGATAGACATTTGGGTTGCTTTCCAGATTTGGCATTTACTGATAAATATAAAGATATGCAATTTTTGTGTAAATACTTTGTAGTGGAATTGATAGATCATATGGAAAGTCAAGCTTAAAAATTTCAATTTGTTTGAGGTGCTGGGGATAGAAACCAAGGTTTCAGACATACTAGGCAAGTCCTTTCACTAAGCCTCACCTCTAGGTTTCTGAACTTTTTTTTTAAATTCTTTATTGGTACATCTCACAATCACACATAACATCAGGGAATTTGTACCAATATACGACACAAGTTAATTCTCATTTTTACCATATCCCTACCCACCCACACCTCCCCACCCCCTATATACATACTCTTTTATTTTCTTTCAGAATCATATTTATTCCTTCCTGAACTTTTTTTCACATTCTAAAAAAAGTTAGTACATACGGGTACAATAGATTAAAGAGTTTTATTCTGGAAGATTTATACATGCACATGATATACTTTGATCCTTTTTAATCCCCTACCACCTTTGATCCTTTTTACCCCTTTGTCCTGCCCTCTGTCCTAGTTCCCCAGTTTCATATTTGGGGAGTGGTTTCAATGTGTATGATATACAAAGTATTTTAAAGTTTTTAAAAAAATTATTACAATAGACACATTTCTATGAATTATCAAAATACTGCTCCTCTCTTAATATCTTTTTTTTAAAAATTGAATTCTTTATTGGTATAATTTATATACATCTCAAAATCACATATAACATTGGGAAATTTGTACCAGTATATGCCACAAGTTAATTCTCATTTTTACCCATATCCCTACCCACTCCCCCCTCCTCCTCCCTTTATACATGCTCTTTTATTTTCTTTCTGTATCATATTTATTCCTTCCCCTCATCACATTCCCATACCAAGTTTCCTATAGAAATATTCCACTCTATAAAAGCTGTCCTACTTTCTAGAACTCATTTGCATCTACAGATGTTCATGCCAAAGAGAAGATCTGGGAATTGTCTATCTGTGATCTATTGATTTCACTTATTAGTATATCCTCCAGATGTCTCCATTTGCACCTAAATGGATCGATCTTGTCATTCTTTATGGCAGAGTAATACTCCATTTTGTAAAAAAACCACATCTTCTTTATCCACTCTC